>JAODAL010039988.1:0-37424 GCA_025379985.1 Phyllomedusa bahiana
GCGGGCTACCCCCTTCTTCCTCCAGGTCTTTGCCCCTTTAACCCCCCATGTTCGCAGCCATTTTATAAATTTTAAAAAAACACTTTGTTCCCCAAATTACCCCCAAACTTTGACTTGTTCAGAATCGGGGTTTCCTGAATTTAAAATGATTCCACTTCATTAGAATCAATTCGCCCCATTCTAGCTATATCCACACTGATGAGCATCTTTGTAAAAAATGCTTGGGGAAAACGGGAGTGCCACAAACCCAGGCACTTTTTTAAAGAGGTGAGGGAACCTATGAATGCCGAATTCCAAATTTTTTCCATCGGGGAAATTTGCGTCCCCTGATGACCGCTTGGTATATGAACACACCACCAGGCACAGCCATTATCATTTTGCATGGGCCAGGGAGCATCTATGCTGGACGAGGGACCCGTGGTCCTCAGTGCTGTTCAGTGATGAATGCTGATTTACTCTGAGCAGAAATGATGGCCGACTGCTGGAGACGTCAAGGAGAGTGCTATGCATCAGCCACTGTTGTCACCAGATGAGGCTTTGATGGTGGTGTTATAGTGTGGGCAGGTGTGTCTAGTCAATACAGAACTGCCCTAAACTTTGTGAAGGGGACGTGACGGGCCCTTACTACATGAATAAATCATTAAACCTCAAGGGAAAGGGCCTGAATTTTCAGCCTGAACCTCTGCATGAATTAACACAGGGTTTTTCACCCTCGGGACGACAATGCTTCAGCTCTCAGATTGTATTATTAGGGAACAGCTGTTGGAGACTGGGGTACCTCAAATGGGGTGGGATCAGCAGAGTTGCTGTGTAAAAGCTTGTAATTTTGTACTCCTGAACCTCTATAACCTGAGGGGCGCCCTTCAAGAAGAGTGGGATGCCAAGCATCAACAGTCAATAACTCAACTTGTGAACAGCATGAGACGTCATAGTCAAGCTGTAACTGCTGCTCAAGGTCACATGACACATTATTGGGATATTGACATTTTTGGTGTATACCCTCCACTGTTATTTGCTTCTGTTTCATTAAACTGTTTGAGATGAGAAAATCAACATTGCATGCTATGACTTAAATGGCCTACTTTAAGGATAAAATATCACTGTAGCATGAGCTTTTATGTTTTCAATAAATGTCACCCAACCAAATATCCATAACTTTTTGTGAGTAGTATATACACTGTTAGAATTGTTGTAGGTTTATACACTTTGTAAGATGGCAACACTGCTTTAAAACTCTAAGATATATAATTGTTATCTGTTTAAGGAGATTGTCCATGTCCCCTATCTCCTTCCTTGAAATTCCCTGTTTGGCTTTTTAACAAATAGCTGCAGCAGGAACTTTTCTCCACTGACCTGTCTGCACATTTATTATTGCAGTTGTGCCAGAAAAGTGTCTTAAAATGTGCCAAAAAGTGGTATGTTTCTGGTGCAGCATGTTACAATGTTTCACAGACACGTTTATTTTGGACACTTTTGACATTTTTTGCCAGCACTCTGACAGGACATGGATTAGCATAAAGTGAGCTTGACCATGTTGTTACATGCTGTGCAAAAAATGGGCCAAACAACATGAGCCTCTGTCATAAATGTGGAATATTGTAAGATTGACTGTGTGAGTTTACGCTGTCCAAATTTTAACCAGCAATCTTAAATGTGGTGCTTGTTTGATAAATTCACATTTTTCTTGGCATTCTTATGAGTTTTTTACCCCAAAAGTGCTGCTTTATAAATACTACAAGCAATGTTTTTTAATTAGTGGCAAATTTATGTTAACATAAAAAAAATACCTTGACCTTCATGGTGTTTTTTTTGGCGAAAAAGTGCTAATAAAACTGTGGGTAAAGGATGTCTAAATATATTCTGTAGCTAAAGTCTCGTGGGTCCTGGTGCAAAACTTCTGCTTGACCCTTCTATCGCCACTACTTTTTAACAACAGGTTCCCTACTTGGCGTGACTGATGTCTGTGGATTCAGCCCCCATTAGGTAGCTATACAGGCCCCTCAGCAGGTAGGTAAACATTCAGGCCTCCCACAGTAGGTAGGTTTATAGCTACCCTAGACATAGGGTCCCCATAGATTCTTCCAGTAGATAAGTTGTTATACATATTTCTCCCAATATGCAAATAAGGCTTTCCCAGTAGGTGGATAGGTACATATTCCCTCAACATTTAGGTATGTATAGAGAGCACCCCCAGTAGGTAGGTATAAAGGCCCCCCAATAGGTAGGTAAAAAGGGTTCACCAGTACATAGGATTATATATACGGTCCAGCTAGTAAGTAGGTAGGTACATAGGCCCCCGAGTAGGCATGTAGGCCCCACAATATATATATATATAGGTTCCTCCAATGTATAGGTAGCTATACAGGGCCCCCTATTAAAAATACAGAAATAATACTCACTTCTCCCCGTTCTCCATCGAACACCTCCTCTTTGAGTCTGGAGCGGATTATATGACTTCATCACGCCACCTGCTTCAGGATGGCACGCCTAGTGTTTTTTAGGCCATAAGCACTCATTTAGACCCAAACCATGAAATTCCCACCACCATACTTGACTGTAGGCAAGATATACTTGTCTTTGTACTCCTCACCTAGTTGCCACCACATACGGTTGACACCAACTGAACCAAACAAGTTTATCTTGGTCTCATCAGACCACGAGGCACGGTACCAGTAATTCATGTCCTTAGTTTGCTTGTCTTCAGTAAACTGTTTGCAGGCTTCTTGTGCATCATCTTTGGAAGAGGCCTCCTTCTGGGACAGCAGACATGCAGACCAATTTAATGCAGCGTCTGACAGGTTGATCCAATCATTTATCCTCTGCAGCAAAACTAGCAGCACTCATATGTCTATTTTGAAAAGGCAATCTCTTTTTCAGATCCTCAGAGAGTTCTTTGACATGAAGTGCCATACTGAACTTCCAGTGACAAGTAAGAGGGAGTGTAAGAGCGATAACACCAAATTTAAGACACCTGCTTCCCAGGAAAAATAGCAACTTAGGCACAATTTGTTTATTTTCACTTAGGAGTGTACTCACTTTTGTTGCCAGAGGTTTAGACATTGATGGCTGTGTGTTGAGTTATTTTGAGGGCACCCCAAATTTACAGTTATACAAGCTGTACTGTGACTACTTTACATTGTATCAAAGTTTCATATCTTCAGTGTTTTCCCAGCAAAAGATAGAATGCAGTATTTACAAAAAAGTATGTATACACAGCATCTCACAAAAGTGAGAACACGTGTATGTGTCCTGTAGATTGCATGTGCTAGGATGGTGGAGCAATGTATATAGTGAGCACCTTTCCAATTTTTACATGCAGTATTATTCAGGTCTGTGGAATGCCACATGAGGGAAGGACTTTTAATGCCTCTTATTCTGCATGATTAAAAAGGCTAACTAAAAATGTCATAATTGAACAGTAAAGTAAGGTGATACATCATTATACTGAATACACTCAAGTGAATATAAAATAATGTTGATTATAAGACTAAAATGAAGACAGATGCTCATTAAAAAAAACGAATTTTTAACCCCAAGTTTTAAAAAAAACTTTTTGGATGTCATTTTTCAGTTTAAACCCGCAAAATAAAATTTTGGAAAAAAAATCTCTTGTTTGATGTTTTGGCTTGTGTTGGCGTTTACGTTGACAATCGTCACGGGTCAATGGTCGATAACGGCAATAAACCCAAAAAGATATTCGATGGTCAAAGATAGATTATCACCGATGACCATTAAAGTCTTGGGAGAGAACAAAACTTATTCTTAACCCAAACGGGGGAGAAGTGGATTTAACATCCAAACAGTAAATGGTACGTGTCTCTTAGGCAAAAACATTAGGTTATAAAAAACCACAGAAAAAAATCACGACCATTCATTATCCCGTCTTGCACCCGCTGACCCCTTTTTAAAACCGCACACCCCAAAATTTTAAAATGCCAAAAAGGCAGTATGATTTGAACATCATTTTACTTGAACTGGAATTTAAATTTCCCCCTTCCTGGAAAGCAGCATGAGCCCCAAAACCCGATGACCCCAGATTTAAAGTGCCCGGAAAAAGGAGTCTTTCAACCACCCTTTTAGTTGAACGGCATTAAAATATTGTCCTGTACCCAGAATGCCCTTTTAAAACCCGTCTGACCCCAAATTAAAAAATGCCGGGAAAGGGTCTTTGAACCCCCATTTTGTTTAATGGACTTAAAATTTTTCTGTCCTGTACCCAGAATGACCTTAAACCCCGTCTGACCCACAGATTAATAAGTGCCGGGAAAAAGGAGTTTTCAACACCTTTTAGTTTCATGGACATTTTTAACTTGTCCCGGGCCACAGATGGCCCCAAACCTGCATGACCCCCACATTTAAAGTGCCGGAAAAAGGGGTCTTTCAACACCAAAATTTTTGTTTCTGGCTTTTGACTATATGTCGGGCCACAGCTTTACCCTAAACCTGATTGACCCCCCCAAATTAAAAGTGCCCGGGAAAAAAAGGGGTCTTTGAACCCCCCATTTTTTGTTGAAATGGACATTAACTTATCTGTCCCGTACCGCAGTTGACCATTAACCCGTTGCCCAAGATTTAAAAAGTGTGGAAAAAGGAGTCTTTCAACACCATTTTTGTTTCACTGACATTGACTATATGTCCTGGGCATAGCATGGCCCCAAACCTGCATGACCCCCAATTTAAAAAGTGCTGGGAAAAAAAAATTCTTTCAACCACCATTTTATTTTTACTGGACTGATTATCCCTGTTCTGGAAAGAGCATGGCCCCAAACCTGCATGACCCGATTAAAAAATGCCGGAAAAAGGAGTCTTTCAACCACCATTTTAGTTTTATGGACTTGCTATACGTCCTGGGCCACAGCATGATTTTTAAATCCCAGATCACAAAAATGGCACTATGCTATTTTGTACAATGCTCTCATTTAGTAATTTTTTTTTGGGAACTGATTTTGTTTCAGAATTTATTTTTAAAGGGGTTTTTTTTATAGTTTTACATTATTATCATTTTGGGGTTTTTTTTTTAAATGTGATAAAAAATACAAAAAAAACCCCTCCTGAGTTTTTAAAAGGTATTTTTTACAGTATAGATGGTTAATTCGTCCCCCAACCCCCAATAATAAAAAATGCCCATCCCCCAAAAAATTCCCTTTGGTAAAGAAAATTTGCCCTCCTGGCTTCTGGGTGATTAGCAAATCAATCAAAGGTTTATTTTTTCCCCCAATCCTTTTCGTGATTTTGGGACAGACTCCCTGAGTCAAATGATGGCCCCATAGGACTCCCAACCCCGAAAATTTTAAACTCCATGTCCTCTGAATAACCCACATCTGGGAAGTTTTGTACCTCCCCTTTTCAATTCGAGGGTTTTTTTACCCCCTATTTTGTTCATGCAAGTTTTTTAGTAGTTTAATTCTTGAAACACATTTTTAAAAAGGATGGGTCCACTGTTTTTTTTTTCTCTTTTTTTAATTGATTAAATGGGTTGTCTCACTACAGGGTTTTCTAGCTATGTAAAAATCTTGCAAAAAAAAGTCATTTTGCGATTATGTCCATTAACAGTGTCCTACCCATTCCTGTTTCTGGGCAGCCCCATCACCCCTTTAGCCACGGCTTTACAAAATTTTGAGAAAAAAATGTTGTTAGAAAAAAAATTTTTTTTTTTAAAAGGGCTGTAAGGGATAGCTGCCCCTGGGCACAGCAAATGCCCCCAAAAATTCAAATCATGGGCCTTGAGGAAATTTGGCCCTTTTGAAGAAAAAATGTCTGTTAGAAACCCAAAATTTTTTTTATAATAGGACCTGTAGTATAAGCTGCATGTCACAGCAAAAAGCCCCCAAAATTCAAAGCATGACCCCTTTAGCCACTTTGGAGAAGTTGGAAAAAACCCAAAAGTCTGTTAGAAACAACCCTTTTTTTTTTAAAAAGGACCCGTAGTTATAGCTGCATGTACAGAAAAATGCCCCCCAAAATTTAAAACATGACCTTTAGCCCCTTTGGACAATTTAGAAGAACAATTTTCGTTAAAAAAAAATTTTTTTATAAAAGGGCCCGTTTGTATAGGGCATGTCCGAAAATGCCCCCAAATAATTTAAAGCATGACCCTTTAGCCCCTTTGGCCAAATTTTTTGGCCCCAAAAAGTCTTTAGAAACAACATTTTTTTTTTATAATTTGGACCTTTAGTATAGCTGCCCTGTCACACCCAAAATGCCCCCAAAAAATTTAAAAGCATGGGCCCCTTTAGCCCCTTTTTGGAAAAAATTTGAAAGAACAAATGTTTTGTTAAAAAACAAAAATTTTTTTTTTAATAGGACCTGTAATAGCTGATGTAAAAGCAAAAAAGCCCCCAAAAAAACAAAGCATGACCCTTGGCCCCTTTGGACAATTGAGAAAAAACAAATGGGGCTGTTTGAAAAACTTTTTTTATAATAGGACCCGTAGTTGCTGCATGTCAAGCCCCAAAAGCCCCAAAAATTCAAAGCATGCCTTGAGGGCCAATTTGGAAATTTTTGAAAAAACAAATGGTCCGTTTGGAAGCCCAAAAAAAAATTTTAAAAGGAAACCCGTAGTTAGTGCATTTTCACAGCAAAAAGCCCCCAAAAAAAACAAAAGCATGACCCTTGAGCCACTTTGGGCATTTTTTGGGAAAAACAAAAAGTCCCGTTTGAAACAAAAAAATTTTTATTTAAAAGGGCCCGTTGGAAAAGTGCATGTCCCAAAAGCCCCCCAAAAAATTAAAGCAGGGCCCTTTTAGCCCCTTTGGCCCAAATTTTGGGGAAGGAAAAATTGTCTGTTAGAAACAAAATTTTTTTATAATAGGACCTGTAGTATAGCTGCATGTCACAGCAAAATGCCCCCAAAAATTCAAAACATGACCCTTGAGCCACTTTTGACAATTGTGAAGAACAAATGTCTGTTAGAAACAACATTTTTTAGAATAGGACCCATAGTGTTGCTGCATTTCAAAGCAGCATGACCCCAAAATTATAAAAATGACTTCTCAGCCACTGTTAAAAATTGTGAGGGAGAAATGCCACTTAGAAGCCACATTTCTGTTCCAAAGGACCATGATTATTGCTGTATCTCACAGCAACATGACCCCAAAAAATTATAAATATGACTTCTCAGCCACTATTAAAAATTGTGAGGGAGAAATGCCACTTAAAAGCACATTTCTGTTCTAAAGGACTATGATTATTGCTGTATCTCACAGCAACATGACCCCAAAAAATTATAAATATGACTTCTCAGCCACTATTAAAAATTGTGATGGAGAAATGCCACTTAAAAGCCACATTTCTGTTCCAAAGGACCATGATTATTGCTGTATCTCACAGCAACATGACCCAAAAAATTATAAATATGACTTCTCAGCCACTATTAAAAATTGTGATGGAGAAATGCCACTTAGAAGCCACATTTCTGTTCCAAAGGACCATAATTATAGCTGTATCTCACAGCAACATGACCTCAAAACCATTGACAATGCGAAAACTTCTAAAGATAAAGTGAGTAAATGGAATACAGTGTTGTCATTGAAAACCTTGCTGTCTTTTTTACAGTCTCCTAACAGCAAAACCAGCAAATTAACTTTGGGAAAAGAGAATAAAAATTGCAGAAAGAAAGATCATTTTTAAAGAAAAAGTTTTTCAGAGCACCATTTCTGTTTGAAGGAGGAATGTGAAGTAGACTGGCAAACTAATCGGTGACCTCGGCAATTGGGGCCACAACATCATCAGCGAACATGCCCTGATTTCATCTTGATGAAAGTCAAACGATCCAATTATTCTGTGGAAAGCCGGATGCGTTTTGTCTGTAATGACTCCTCAGCTGTGCTGAAGGTGCCGCTCAGATATGACGGCTGGCTGCTGGGCAGGTCAACACCTCTATAGCACGGCGAGCCGAGCTCGGGGCTATTGTCCATTTTGGATACCAGAAGTTATTGGGTCCGGAACACAGACAAAAAACATCGCATGTTGAGGACGCAGATATTGTGCACCATGATCTTAAGCTGGTCTCTGTTGTGTTTGGATGGTATAGTGCCTGCATTTGCTTGCGTTGGTGAGGTGGTAAATAGATATGCCAGAGGTCACCCATTAGGCTTTGCCACCTTGCCTGCTGCTGCTGCTGACGCTATGGCTACTTGGCACTCTACTGCTGTCACGTCCACCGATGTTTTCCACCGTGACGTTTTTGACCTACCCTATTGTAGCGTGCTATTTTCATTGCGCATGTCGTGGGACCGTAACTTCCGGGAACCTATATGCAGGTTTGCCGGAAGTTCCTTGGCAGTGCCGGCGAAATGGGGGGCACAGGTAAGTTCATTATGTTTGTATACTAACATGTATATAAAGGATGTTTTTACTTGTATTTGATGTTACGATTAAGGCGTCCTTTACACCCGGAAACGCGTTTAGCCTGCTGGCTGGTTGTTTTTTAGGGGAGTGCATTGTTTGGATATGCAAAAATTTTATTTTGCAAAAGCCAATACAAATTTTTGGGATTTTTAACGGACAAACCCCAATTTTCTGTATCAATTCTCTCTTCATATGATGTGTTGGATGTGTGGCCCTGATTTGCATGTGTTGGTGATGGTGGTAAAACAAAGTTTGGCCAGAGGTTCACCCATTAGGACTCGCTAGCCACTTGCTGCTGCTGCCGCTACGCCTTACTTGGCACTTACTGCTGTCACGTCGCTGATGTTTGTTCCACCGTGAATTTGGGGAAACGGTTGAATCGGACGCAACAGATGTCTCCAGTTGATCAATCAGGCAAGGTCTCCATTTCCTGCATTTTACTCTTATTTGGGTGGGTGGAAGGAAAGTGCTGATTTTTGTTCTGTACCGGGGATCAAGGAGGGTGGCCACCCAGTAACTGGTTGTTCATTTTGATGGCATTATGCGAGGATATGTTGGAGGAAATGGAGCAATCAAGGCCTCATGTGAGAGAATGGAGCCTTGATTTCCCAAGCCTCTGGGTTGAGGGGCAACAATAGACAATACTGATCTTCCTCACTCTTCTCCTCCGCTCAAATTCGCAAGCAACATCTTTCCAAGGCAAGGACGTCGGTAACGTTCGGTTTGTCTAGGAATACCTACTCCTCCTCCTCCTCTCCGCTTTCTTCGGCACAGCTTAACACCAGCCCTGGACTTGCCTGAGATGAGCACCATGAGAGCTGATGCGCTTGCCTTGCACTAGCCTGGACCCACGAAACCAACTGTCCTAATGACCACCCCCCACCCCCCCCACGAACCCCCCGCCTAACCCCCTTAAAATTGAGAAATCTGTCGGCTTGCGATTTGACGGAGGAGAAAAGGCCTCCCTGTGTCGCATCTGTGTCCCGTCTCTCCCTCATCCGTCGACTGCGGGACCATGTTGCTTTTCAGAGTGTCCAACGATCGTTTCCAGAAACTAAGCATCTCCACACGTGCTCATGTTGACAAGGGCATCCGTCCGCACTGACCATTTTAGGTGGCTTCTTCCAAACTGGAAAGGATGTGCAGAGCTCTTTCACCTGCCACCCACTGTCGGTGAGCTCAACACCCGAGGTCACCCCACACGCTGATTGTCAGGCCATGTTTCACTTCGTACTGCGTAATGGCAATTACTTGCTGACACAATGCTGGAGGCATGTGGAGGGTAGAAATTCCAGCGTTGTTGCCCGACAGGTCAACATTGAGTTACGGGTGACGGGGAGGCCGAGCTGGTCTACGCTGTAACGCAGCAGGCGGGGACGATGCAGTGGTGCGAACCGCGTAAGCTGCGAAACTTAGACCTTCGAGCCTCCATCCAGCAGGAGTTCCAGAACGTGGTTGGTAGCTCTTTAGAAATTTCTGGGACGACAAGTGTTCATGAATGTGCACAGGCAATCGGGATTGTTTTCCAGCATACCGATCTTAAGGGGCGAGCCAGCAGAATTTCGCCCGTTGATCGCACACACCTTGCCTGGCACAAGGTTCTTTGTCACCAGCAGTGCTCGAGCGTCTCGTTGCGGAGCCGATCAACAGCTCACTGACCTCGTGTTATGGACGGTCTCAAGAGCAAGATTTAATTTCAACACGCGCGCTGGTTTCTTGGGCATGTGATGCCCACCAGTGGAACTTGGGGGAAAGGAGACCCTGCAATCATCCCTGCGGGTTTGAAGGCGCGTTCTTGCGACGAGCCTGAGAGCCACCGTCACTCCCAGAGACATCCACGCCAGCTCACCCAGTGAGCTGTCCAGGAGATAATAATGGCCTTGAGCCGTGCTTTACTAGTCCATTTGTGTGCGGTTATCAGATGGACTTATTCCGGCCAACAGATGCAGACAACGCTTCTTGAAATTTTAGATGGACACATGGCTTGGGCCAGGACAGGGACGGCTTTTTTACTGGCAAAGATAATGCCTGCTCGAACATCTGGTATTGGGGGGCAGGTAAGGGATGACGTGGCGGAACCCATCTGTGTCCACCAGATGGAATATGGCAACATTTCAAGGCCAAAAGCCTGGCAATGCCGGACATTCAGGCTTATGGATTTGGGGGATGCGTTTTGGGTTAAAATTGTTTGTTTAGATCTCCCAAAACCTGGATGATCAGTAAGGGCTGGTGCTTAGACTGGCGCTGTAGGCGTGAAAGGTCCATCAAAACAGGCGGAGGAGAGGGGTAGGATGGTCTCTAGGTGTGTGCTGAATGGCTACTCGGGAAGCAGACGGTGGAGGCCTGAAGCGGAGTTGTGATCCTGATCATGACTCTGAGAGACATGGGCAGCTCGAGGAGAAACGCTTGTCAGTGGCTGAGAGCGACGGAGGCAGAGACAGAGGGTGTTAAAGTATGTGACAGGGGTTAGGAGGCCGAGCGTCGGTCTGCCTTTTTGCCCAAACTGAGCGAGCGAACTGCTGTTGCCTCCGAATTTCAATCTCTGCTTTTCGCTGCATGTGACTAGGTATGTTGTGGTGGTAACCACCTAGGTTTTTCTTGCCTACTTACTAAGCGTTTACGCAAAGCGCGGCATATGTCATCGCTGGCGAGTGAATCAGAGGCTTGCTAAAGAGCCCGGATTGAGAGGTCCTGGGACCTTTTGACTGGCGAAGATCAAGCGAGGAAGCGTAGGGTTTGCTGCTGACGGTGGGCTGGCGAGATTCAATGTTCAGCGGACTTCTGCGACGCCCTTCTTCCCTTTTTGAGGCGGCGGACCAGTACTGACACTACCCCTCGTTCTTCCTCCTCGTACAGTGATTGAAGCGTCGCAAAGCAAATTCTGCTGAAAAAACAACAGTTGGAATCCGCAATGTCAGTCTTCATAATCATCAACCAACAGGTGAATTGGACATTCTGCATCCAGGAGATCGTGGGCTAAAAAGGCAAGAGGTACTGCAAGCATTGCGACCTGCCTGGGATTTTGCGATTTGGACCGGGCTTTCTTTCTCATACTCTGAGGTCATCAGTAACCTGGGCGTCAGAGCAGAGAAAAGTCATCCTCTTTGGCCTTCTTGCATCTTTTAACCATGCCTCTTGACCCCAAACCGCATTTTGTCAATCATAAGAGGTCTTCAGAAAATGGATTATCCACAGATGGTGGGTAACGAAATTTGACAATTTGGGCTGCTTCATGTTGGGACAGATGTGATGAAGTGATGACGACATTTGTCGGCCGTTGACTGGGAGGGACGAGGAGGTACGACTGCTAGATGCCGGTTCGCATTAATTCCACTGCAAGGACAGAATTTGGGCGTCGCTGTTCGTTACTGAGATCTACAAAGGGCCTGACCAGCGATGACAGGCCTGACGAGGTCCTGAGCAATGACACGATCCGCTGAATGCGTGTTGTCGCCAAGGCACTGGAAGGATGCACCTGACGTCTCGTACCTCTACCTCCCATGTCCTACCCCCCTATTTGCTCGTACCTCCTGAATCTTCGCTCCATGTTACAGAAATATATAAAAATATCTCAGAAAGGATAAATTTAGATGAGAGTTTTGGAAAGTCTCTTATTAAAGGACGGCAAATTCAACAGACTATTCTCAATATCGCTATCAAATCAAAACAAAATTGCGTGGATTTCAAATTTAACTGACAAAGATGAATCTATCAACAAAGGCTATGAGTGCGAACAAATGTGAAAAAAAACACTGTCTGAAAATGCATTACGGATATTAAAAAGTTATTTTTGGCACCTTTCAATTCACCTGTGTGTGACTACAACATTAGCTGTATTCACATTTAACAGCAAAGTAAGCTCTATCAACAAAGCTGTACTGCCGCCCCCAAAGTGTTAGATAAAAACACGTATTCTGTAAGTGTATTCGGATAGAGCAAAAAAGAGTATTTTTTGGTACCTTTACAATTCACTGTAGGTGACTACAAAATTGCTGGTATTCACCTTTAAGTGCAAGGTGCCTCAATTGAAAAAAGATGTAGTGCGCCAATGTGAAAAAACACGTATCTGAAAATGTATTCGATAATAAAGGTATTTTTTATGGCCAACTATCAATTCACCTGTGGTGGACTTACAAAATTGGCTGTTTCAAATTCAACTGCAGAGTCAAATAGCATCACATGGCTTATCAGTACCTCCTGTATGCTTGATGACACTCCAAATCTACTTCTCCGGTCCTGATATTACTTCTCTACTCTACCGGATCCCTGACTGCCTATCATCACATATCCTACCTTCTTATCCTCCTCTGTCTTCTAAAACTTAATGTAGAGAAAACTGAATTCATGATCCTTCCACGTCCCAATCCATCCCTCGTACCTGATGTCTCCTATCCTAGTCAATGGATCTACACTACTATCGGTTGCCGCAGAGTTCCCGCTGCCTTGGGATAAACACTCGACTCTGCCTTGTCCTTCAAACCCCATATCAAACCTCACCTCAACCCCTGCCGCCCTCCACTGACAAAACATCTCTGCATCCCGCAAGATTCCTTAACCGTGTCACTTACAAAAATGCTAGGTCCATGCCCTTGTCATCTCCCGCCTCGACTACTGCAACATCCTTACTCAATGTGGTCTCCCAGCTAGCACGTTCTCGCCTCCCCTCAAATCATTCTCAACTCTGCTGCCAGTTTCTTATCCACCTCCTCTCTCTACTACTCCTCTGCCTCTCCCCCTTCTGCCAATCCCTACACTGGCTTCCCATTTGCCCAGCGCATTAATTATCAAGTTTACTGACCCTGACCTAAACAAGCTTCCATTAACTCTCCCCTTCCATACTTCTCTGCTCTATATCTCCAGATACTCAACTCCTCACAGACTCATAACCTCAGCTCTCTCAAGGACCTGTCTTACCTCCAATCTCCTCACTTGTACCTCCTCATCAATCAACCGTCTCCAAGATTTCTATTCGTGGCCTCCCCTGATACTACTATTGGAACTTCGCTTGCCTCCAAAGCACCGCAGAGCTCTTCCTCCGAATGTTTTCAACTCGAGCTGCTGTCAAAAGCACCTGGGGTCAAGGGAACCACCTCTTCAGTATATTCGCCATTATATGACTAGATACACCAACTGTCACTTCAGCCCCACGAGCACATTCAAAAGTTTCTGCCCTTACCTTCTGTCTCTTTCACCATTTGCCTTGTAGATCTGTAAGCCTTCGCGGCGCAGGCCCTCTCTCCCTCTGTACTTGTTAATGCTTAAGTCAGAGATTGTCACTTATATGTAAATGTTTCGACTTAACATGTTATTGTATTTAACCGCCAGATAATGCTACAGCCCATGGACTTAATGGCGTTACAAAATAAATAATAATAATAATAATAAAATAATAGTAGATCTAATCAACAAAGCTTGGCCTGCGCCAAAGTGAATAAAAACAGTTATCTGAAATGTATATCACTGATAGTAAAAGTTAGTTTTTGGCACCTTTTCAATTCACCTGTGGTGAATACAGTAAATGCCTGTAATTCAAATTTAACTGACAAAGTTAGATTATCAAGAAAGCTGGCCTATGCTGTTCAAGTGAAAAAAAACACGTATCTGATATGGTCATTCGGACTAATAAAAGGTATTTTTGTGCATCTTTCAATTCACCTGTGGTGACTACAAGTATTGCATGTATTCACATTTAGTGCATGGGAGTGCCTCAATGAAACAAAGCTCGTACGTGCGTAGCAAGGTGAAAGAAAAAAACACGTGTCTTGAAATGTCATTTGCGATATTAAACAGTATTTTTTGGCACTTTCCAAGTTCACCTGTGCTGCTGACTACAAAACTATGCTAGCTAATGACTTATTCTAACTGCAAGAGTAGCTAGTATCAACAAAGTGTACTGCGCAAAGTGATAATAAACACGTATCTGAAATGTATTCGGATAATAAAAAGGTATTTTTTTGGCACCTTTCAATTCACTGGTGGTGACTACAAAAATTTGACGTGTATTCACAATTAAGTGCAAGGGCCTCGAGATGTAATGAACAAAAGCTGTAGTAGCGCCAAGTTGAAAAAACACGTATCTGTAATGATAATTCGGATATAACTAGGTAATTTTTGAGGCCTAGACTGCACCTATCAATTCTAACCTCTGATGGAGACTAACAAAAATTCGCTTGTATTTCACATATTAACTGCAAAGTCAGCTTCTATCAACAAAGGCTTGATGTACTGCGCCAAAAGATGAAAAAAAAGTAATACTGAAATATGTATTCAGATAATAAAAGTATTTTTGCATCTTTCAATATTTCTGTTGGTGTAACTAGCAAAATTGCTGTATTTCACATTTAAAACTAGCAAGTCTAGTAAAAACTCTCATCAACAACAGCTGTAGTACGCCCAACAGATGAAAAAACACGTATAAAGAAAATGTATTCGGATAATAAAGATCGGCTTATATTTTTAGGCACCTATCAAATTTACACCTGTGGTGACTACAAAATCTTGCTGTATTCAAAATTTAACCTGCAAGTAATAGGCTCTATTCAACAAAAAGCTGGCCTTGATCACAAAAGTGAACAAACCGCTATCTGAAATGACTATTATCGGCAATAATAAATGGTATTTTTGGCCACACCTCTTTCAATTCACCTGTGGTGACTACAAAAAATTGCTGTTTATCAAATGTTAAGTGCAAGGTTGGCCTTCAAGTAACAAAGCTGTACTGCGCCCCCCAAAGTCGAAAAAAAACACGTTATCTGACAATATGTATTCGGAAAATAAAAGCTATTTTTGGGCACCTATCAACCTGTGCTGACTATAAAATTGCTGGATTCAAATTTAACTGCAAGGTGGCTATATCAACAAAGCTGGAATGGGCAAAATTGAAAAAGAACACCTATCTGAAATGTATACCGATAATAAAAGTGGAATTTTGCACCTAAGAGACCTGAAGTTCATAGAAAAGATGTGTATCCTAATATAAGTTCAGGCTGCCCAATATCCAGAAATATTTCAATAGAAAACTGTTAATAAATAAGCTATTGCAGTGCAATGTCTACACTAAGTCTTGGTGAACTATATCCAGTATTCTTTACAGAGCTTGTCTGAGTTAGCCCGTGCCTCCCCCCCCTCCCCCCCGCTCTCCCCCGTGACTTTACAGCGGTAAATGCTCCTTTAAAATTCTCTACCTAACTACATAAAATCTTCAAATCTCTGATCTAACTAAGTTGTAAGGATCACAGCTAACAGTAGAGCTTTCTCTGTGAAGAAATAGAATAATTTCGCTGAGCTGTTTGGACACAGGCAGAGCGCACGTCCTACTGCTATGAGACGCTGACAGACACTGATCATGAACAGGAAGGGCTGTTCTATGTAAAATGAGGTCATGTGATTTTTCAAGCCAATCGCAACCATTCACATCCCATTCATGACATCGCACACACATCTCACCCTGCTCTATTCTGTAAGCTGATTTGCTGGCCGCCAAAATGACAGAAAGCGCCGAAAATGGCGCGATATTAATAGATGATGCACAGATTTTAACCTAAATTATCGCATTATCTAAAAAATTCGATCAACATAAAAACCTTGCCGATTTCAACTTTGTCGATAATAATCACTCAACACTATTTGTCAGGAGACAAGAAAGAAATGAAAACAACCAGAAAAACTAGACTGGTGAAGCTACCTTGCCATCATGCTATTAGTAAATCTATTGAAACACATGCATTTCACATTGTAGAAAAAGCTTGTTATGGAAGGTATGATGAAGTATGTTTAGTTTTACATTCAGGTCTGTGGTTCATAGCTGACACAATTCCTCATAAAAGCTTCAATCTTTTGCTTCACTTCTCTTTTTTCACTTTACAAGTCATATTTTCTAGCACAAATTATTGTAACAGACATGTCTCCTGACATCCATACCAAGCCAAAAGATATACTGAAGCTGAGATAAAAAATTACTTAATTGTACTAATGTTCCCTTTTGATTTTTCCTTCTTCGTTGTTTGTTTGTTCTGTTATTCGTTATTCCTTTTGAACAAATGTGAGACATCTCTGTCTTTTATTTTGATTATCCTTAGAGGCATCATGCAGAGAGAAGCACTCTTAACAAACACCTTATGTTGGTCATGAGTGAATGAGCAAGATGATAAAGCATCTGAAGCATTTTTTGCAGTTACCAAACCCTCAGGACAAACAAAACTGTGTAAAAAGATTGAACTTTTACAATAAGTTCATATAAATGTTCAATAGCGTACAAAATTAATAAAGGTGTTATGCAGGATTAGAAAGAAAGTGAAGTCCCTTTGAAAACAGTTGGACATCTGTTCACAAGTTGCGTGTGGTGTTGAAACTTACAGAGCTCTGTTCACTTCAATGAAGCTGAGCTGCAACACCTGACTGAACCCATGGATATTTATCGCACAGCCATGTTTTTCAAGTCATGTACAACATCTTTAGGACCCTTAACCTGATATGTGATAAGGATGAATGCCAACTTCCAGAATAACATTTTGTTACAATATTTTTATTACTTTTTTTGGGGGGGAAGGCTCCACACAAAGGGCGATATGCATGAACCTGGTGCCAACTGGCCATTCTTTCGTCTGTTTTTAATAGTGTATAATCCGATAGGATATATGAAAGAGTGTTATGCTCCAAACATTGGCAGATAGAGTGTTATGCGCCAAAATTTGTCTCAGCCATGGTATGGATTTGTAAGTCAGTTTGGTGACAAACTTTGACAAATTTTGGCGCATTCAAAAAAATGTTGTGTCTGGTGCAAGATGCACCAGACATGACATCTACAGACCAAGCTTATGACAATTTTTTTGCTCAAAGTACTCCAGAAAAACTGGCACAGCCCCATTCATACAGTTTGCTTTAATTTTTTTTTTTCTTTAATTCTGCATTTTTTAGGAAATTTTTCGATCCAAAGCTATAAATTGATTCTAAATGAAGGAGAGTTATAAATTAAGGACATACACTTCTCCTTTCTGCTGGACCTATTTTTGGAATTCATTTAGAAAACTGCATCAAAAACTACATCGATATTTTTCCAGTAAAGCTGTATGTGAAAAACAAAAAACAATTCTCAAATGGTTTGCTTGAGTCTTTATTTATGTTCCTGTGTTATGTCCTAATCTAATCTGTACATTTTATGTGATGTATGTGGCGGTGTTTCGTATTTGAAAGCTGTTTCTCTTTACTCCGAAAAAACATCAAGTCCCGGGATCCTTTGTTGTTATTCCTCTGTCTTCTTCCTTCCCAACCTCAGTTTCAACCACCCTCCCTCCGAACATTTCTTACCTCAAATTGAAAGCCTTGGGAGACAACTTAAAAGGAAAGTGGCTGCAAAAAATGCTCTTAAAAAAGCCATATCCCTCTGGTCACCTGAGCTCCAGACAGATCTTTTTACTGTGATGTTTATATTTTATACTTTATATTAATCATGATGTTGCACTGAGTCCTGAGTTCAAATCTGCCCAAGAACAACATCTCCATGGATTTTATGTGCTCTTCTCAAGCTTGTGTGGGTCTCTCCTCACGAGGCTTTGAAATTGAAATCTGAATCAGACTTTAGTAGGCGAGAAAACATTCTTCAAGCATCAGTGGAGAAACTCTACTGCAATCTTAACCCTTTAAGTTCTTAGCCTCTTTTGGAGGTCAGGACCAAGCGCCTGTTTTTCAAAGCTGACATGTGCCAGTTTATCTGTGAATAACTTTTCAACACTTTTACGTATCCATGTGATTCAGAGATTGTTTTCTCGTGACACATTGTGCTTTAATTTAGCAATTTTGGTCAATAAAATCCTTGTTTAGGTGTGAAAAATATTGAAATTTTGTGAAAATTTGGAAAAATTTGCCATTTTCAAAGTTTAAAAATTTCTGTGTGCAAGACACATAGTCACATCAAACAAAATAGTAATTAATGAACATCTACCATATGTCTACTTTGTGTTGGCATGATTTTTTTTAAAAATCCTAATATTTTTTAAGACATTTTGGGGCTTTAAAATTTAGTAGCTAATTTTAAAATGTTCAAGAAAATTTGCAGAACAGATTTTTTTGGGAACCAGGCCACTTCTCATGTGGTTTTGAGGGGCTTGTATGTTAGAAACCCCCATAAATGACTCCATTTCAGAAACTACACCCCTTAACATAGTCAAAATAGCATTTAGGAAGTTTATTAACCCTTTAGGTATTTCGCAGAAATTAATGAAAAGTGAAAGTGAAATTTAAAAATTTTAACTTTTTTGCAGATTTCCGATTTTTGTTCATTATACATTGGAACCCCATAGATTTTACCAAGAAATCGCAACTCAATAATTATTCTCCTTATTATGCAGTTTTTAGAAATATCCCACTTGTGGCACATATGCGCTTTTTGACTCTTCCACAGGCCTCAAAATTGAAGGAGCACCTTCTTGTTTTAGAATATTTTTCAGGCTTTGTTGGGGTAGTGATGGGCAGTGACAGATGTGGGAACATAAGTTACAAACTGTCTTTTTAACTGATCAGGCCTCTATAACAATATGAGTGAGAGGAACAGGGACTTGGCAATGAAGGGGTTAATTTTTTTGTGTGTTTTTCACTGTATGAGCCAGTGATCATCACTGGCTGAAAATTGCGGGAACTTGAAAGTGGCAAACTGTCTGATCAGACAGCTGCCACAAATAGATCACAGAGGCAGTGACGTGATTAGGCAGTGGAGGGGTGAATAAAGTATTTCAGTCTGTGACAGCTCAGATCTGCAGCACAGGGCACTAGGACCCAGCACAGAAATACAATCTCCTCACTCTCTCACACAGAGCAGAGCCCCAGGACCTGGATCAGCTGTAATGGGTGAGTCAGCAGACTGACTGACCAATCCCAGTGATCCTCGGCATGGGGATCACAGGACTGCAATGATTGATCACCTGCTGTGAAGCTGAGCTAATTAGCTGTCAGAAACAGCAATTAGCATAGAGCTTTCATCTTATCTCTGCACCGGGAGACAGAAAGCTTTCATGACGTTCCTGGACGTCATGGTGCATTAACAGGCAGTGAACCATGACGTTCAGAAACGTCAGGGTGCCTTAAAGGGTTAAAGAATGCAAACACAAGCAGTTCTTAAAAGACCTAGGTGACTTTAAAGAAAGAGGGCATATATTTTTTCAAAGGAACTGAGGAAAGATAAAAATATTGATACCCCCTCCTCAGATTCAGATTCGGATAATAGAACTGGAGGAAATCCACCTTGTTATCAGAACATTAGAGTAAGGAAACGTGGAAGATCTAGATATTAAAAGCAAAGATGGTAAAGAAGAGAAAATATGGACTATGGAAGGAACATCAATACTCAATCATATTCTGGTTTAGTCTCTTCTACATCTGGAGCCTCAATTTGTCTCTCCAAAGCTCCAGTAGCCTCTTTTTTAGAACAGAAAGTCTCTTCCTACCATCTACGAGAATGAGGCCCTCCGCAAAGCAAGGACAAATAATAGATCTCACTTCATGAGAATTGTTTCCTAGTGAAATATTGGTTCTGTTGAGAGGTCTGAGTTTTGTTCAGATGAAAATTTTGAATCTTTCTGATGGGTTAAAGATTTGCATTTGTTTTCCCGATAAATTAACTTTTTTCAAAAAGGTGACAAACAATAATGTAATGAATTGGGTATCACTGAGGAAGGCCTTCCTGGAGTCAGGATTCTCAATGACTTGATGTTAGAAAATGAAGTTCCCAGAGATCAGGGTCCATTTACCACAATTAAAAAGAAAAGTAATAGAAAGCCTTCGCAGGATGAGATATCGTCAATTGATATATTCTTAAAAGTGGTTACTATGTAGATTGAAAACTTGAAAAAATCCCCCTATAGAAGTGTAAGAAATATTAATTATTATTAAAAATATTAATATTCAAGTATATTAATATTGAACAAAAACAATATTCCTACCTAGATTCTCAGTGGAGGGTCAGTAAAGAAAGAGATATCAACGACAAATGTATAAGAAAAGATTATATTTTATTCAGAATGAAATGGGGTACAATGGGGTAAAAAAAACAATAAAAATAATATACAACAAAATAGTCACAAAAACAATAAGGATAAAATCAGTAATAAGGAAAGAATATCAAACCATAGCATATCAACACCTATATAACCACACCCTGTGAAACAACACAACAACAAAAGATAATGAGCAAACAATACAATAATTCCAGAAACAAAACAACAATACCTAGAATGGAGAGTTATGCAAAAAATATCTACCAGTATCTGACAAAGTTACTCCTGGAACACTACACAAGACCTTCCAATGGACTTCCTTCCTCTCAGGAGCTTGGACCTCAGAAGCCTCAGCTCCACAGAGGCCTCCCTGTCCTCTCCTCTCCTGTCTTGTGTCTTCCCTTTCCAGGTCTGGCTATATATACCATTTTTGGACTCAAAGGTTTGCATAAACACAAACTAATATCTATCTTGAGATCTGCTGAATCATGTTTGTCTCCTCCCCAAAGTAAATAAAAATACTCCGGAGACCGTCATGCGACTCTTCTGTATCCGTAGACAGTTTGTAAAATATAACTTGTTTGGCAAACTGTCAGTCTATTACTAAATTTGATCAGGCCAATCTCTATCTGTCTACATACAAAGAAGTCAACTATCACATGCCACTTAGTCTGATAGGTTTCTAATAGATCCTTTTTTATATGTAGAGAGAAACAAGGCATTTATCTTATACATAGTAATTAGGCACACAGTATTTTCAGTTCAAACAATTGTCCTTTGAGTTAGACTCAATCTAACTAGACAATACCTATTTAGAAATGCAGATGCTCATATTATAACATTATGTGTGTATGCTTGAAGTCTTTTCAAACCCAGCAGCCATCTTGGATAACTTTCTACTTACAATTACATATACAGTATCAGTTTAATATACACATATTTCTTCATGATTCGCATTTACAGATTATTCACATTTATGCATATCTTACAGAAGGTCTAATCTAACTCATGAAGAAATTTGAGCACTTATTCACCTTGAAGGAGATGAGAATATAATTTTAAAACCTGCGGTTAAAGGGGGATTTAGAATCTTGTGATTTTAAATCATATGCAATATTAAAAATTGGTTCTGAAAATCCTCTATGACTCTGACTCCTATAAAGTCCTCAAAAAAGATGCGACTGATATGTACAAGGAGGAGTTAACTACTATGCTGATAAATGCCCTAGATAGGGGATGGATATCTAGAGAAGAATCTGAGTTTCTCATCCCCACTGACCCTCAGATCCCCACATTCTATGCCCTAAAATCTAAAAGGGCCTAGCCCCCTTAAAGGGGAGACCCATTGTGTTGGATATTGGATTGGTGACACAGAACGTGGAGATCTATGTGGATAAAATTCTCAGGTCCTTTGTCTTGGGGCTTCCTTCTTATACAAGTGATACTATGGACCTCTTAAGACTCTGAGTCACTACTTATCACTATAGATATTTTTTGTTTGGGGGCAAATTCTACCACCAGCTCAGGGGGACTGCGATGGGGAGCTGTTGTGCTCCCACATACGTTAATCTTACCATGGTCTGATGGTGTTTTCTGACCATTACATCGACGATATCATGGTAGTACGGTCAGAAACCATAGATTCCTTTAAGACATTCTTCGCACATTTGAATAGTAACTTATTGGGGCTAAATTTCACCTACGAAATAAGGGGGAATGTCCTTAATTTTTTGGATGTCCCTATATATATAAAGGATGACGGTTCTTTATGTTCAATGATATTTAGAAAAACCCCAGAAACAAACAACCTATGATATTGGGAGAGTTTTTACCACATACCCCTTAAGAAAGGAATCCCAGAGGGACAGCTATTTCGAGCATGAAGGAACTGTTTAACAACTGCGGAGTATAATTTGGAGTTGTGGTCATTGGAGAACAGGTTCAGGGCCAAGGGATATTCCAACGATATACTGCAGAACAGTTATCAATATGCTCTCAAGAGAGAGAGAGGAGAGAATTGCTTACTCCTAATAAAAAGAATGACAATGTGGATGAGCTTACTAGATTAGTGGCCACATTTGACAACCAGTTGGAAAATGTTAGGAAAATACTAAAAAGACATTAGGGTATTTTAAAAACAGATCTAAATTTGTGCATGATTTACCATCTATCACCATTAGACATGGCCGTTCTGTAGGTGACCGTCATAAACATAGTTATTTCACACCTTTGAAAGGGAATGAGACATGGTTAGACAGAAAACCAATAGGCATGTTTTGTTGCAGCACCTGTAAAGCGTGTCCACTTATTAGCAAAACAAAAGATTTCAAGAGTGCATCAGTGGGTACATATTTTAAGATTCAAGACTTTGCAAACTTCAAAAGTAGAGGGATGACGTATCTCGTTAAATGCTCCTGTCCCTTAGATTAGATTGGAAAGACCAAGCGTAAATTCAGGAGACAAATTTTGGAGCACGTGGGAAATATTAACTAGTGTAGAGCGATTATTATCGACAAAGTTGAAATCGGCACGGTTTTTCTGTTGATCGGATTTATTCGATCACGCGATAATTTAGGTTAAAATCTGCGCATAATCTATTAATATCACGCCATTTACAGCGCTTCCTGTCATTTTGGTGGCCAGCAAATCAGCTTAGAGAATAGAGCAGGGTGAGCTGGGTGTGCGACGTCATGACTGGGATGTGTATGGTTGTGATTGGCTGGAAAAATCCCATGACCTCGTTTTACATAGAACAGCCCTTCCTGTTCATGATCAGTGTGTGTCTGTGTATCATAAGAGCAGGACGTGTGCTCGGTCTCTCTCAAAACAGCTCAGCGAAACTGTTCTATTTGTTCACACAGACAACTATGCTTTTAGCTGTGAACATTAGAACTTAGGTAGATTAGAGATTTTCAGTTTTTAGTTACTTAGGCTGAGAATTTTAAAGGAGCATCTAGCGCTGTACAGCCGGGGGTGGGGAGGAGGGGTGGGAGGGGTGAACACAGACAGACAGGCTGGCAGACAGGCTTTTGAAAGGAGAATGGATATTGTGCAGCCCAGACTATGCTTTGACCCTGCATTGCAATGGGTTTTGATTAACAGTTTTTGGCCAGTTTTTGGTGAAATATTACTTGTATGTTGTGCAGCCTGTACTTATATTAGGATACAGATCTTTTCTAGTAACTGCAGGTGTATTTGATAGGTGCAAAACTCAACTTTTATTATCTGTACACAATTTAATTAGTTTTTTTTTTTCACTTTGGTGCGGCCCAGTTTTGTTCATAGAGCCACCTTGCACTTAAATTTGAATACAGCAATTTTGTAGTCACCGCAGGTGTATTTATAGGTGCAAAAAACGCCTTTTATTATCCGTATACATTTCAAATAGGTGTTTTTTTCACTTTGGTGCGGCCCAGTTTTGTTCATAGAGCCACCTTGCACTTAAATTTGAATACAGCAATTTTGTAGTCACCGCAGGTGTATTTATAGGTGCAAAAAAACGCCTTTTATTATCCGTATACATTTCAAATAGGTGTTTTTTTTCACTTTGGTGCGGCCCAGTTTTGTTCATAGAGCCACCTTGCACTTAAATTTGAATACAGCAATTTTGTCATCACCGCAGGTGTATTTATAGGTGCAAAACACCTTTTATTATCCGTATACATTTCAAATAGGTGTTTTTTTCACTTGGTGCGGCCCAGTTTTGTTCTAGACCACTTACACTTAATGAATCGCAATATTGTATCACGCAGTGTATTTTAGTGCAAAAAACGCCTTTTATAATCGGTATAAATTTCAAATAGGTGTTTTCTTTCACTTTGGTGCTGCCTAGTTTTGTTCATAGAGCCACCTTGCACTTACATTTGAATACAGCAATTTTGTAGTCACCATAGGTGTATTTTTAGGTGCAAATAACGCCTTTTATTTTCTGTGTGCATTTCAAATAGGTGTTTTTTTCACTTTGGTGCGGCCCAGTTTTGTTCATAGAGCCACCTTGCACTTAAATTTGAAATACAGCAATTTTGTAGTCACCGCAGGTGTATTTTTAGGTGCTAATAACGCATTTTATTATAATCCGAGGTAGAGTTTTTCCGCTCATTTTTTGATCTGAAAAACTCGGCTTATACTCTAGTTTATACGGTAGGTGTTTTTTTCACTTTGGTGCGGCCCAGTTTTGTTCATAGAGCCACCTTGCACTTAAATTTGAATACAGCAATTTTGTAGTCACTGCAGGTGTATTTATAGGTGCAAAAAACGCCTTTTATTATCCGTATACATTTCAAATAGGTGTTTTTTTACTTTGGTGCGGCCCAGTTTTGTTCATAGAGCCACCTTGCACTTAAATTTGAATACAGCAATTTTGTCATCACCGCAGGTGTATTTATAGGTGCAAAAAACGGCTTTTATTATCCGTATACATTTCAAATAGGTGTTTTTTTCACTTTGGTGCGGCCCAGTTTTGTTCATAGAGCCACCTTGCACTTAAATTTGAATACAGCAATTTTGTAGTCACCGCAGGTGTATTTATAGGTGCAAAAAAGCCTTTTATTATCCGTATACATTTCAAATAGGTGTTTTTTTTCACTTTGGTGCTGCCCAGTTTTGTTCATAGAGCCACCTTGCACTTGAATTTGAATACAGCAATTTTGTCGTCACCGCAGGTGTATTTATAGGTGCAAAAAACGCCTTTTATTATCCGTATACATTTCAAATAGGTGTTTTTTTCACTTTGGTGCGGCCCAGTTTTGTTCATAGAGCCACCTTGCACTTAAATTTGAATACAGCAATTTTGTAGTCACCGCAGGTGTATTTATAGGTGCAAAAAACGCCTTTTATTATCCGTATACATTTCAAATTGGTTTTTTTTTTCACTTTGGTGCGGCCCAGTTTTGTTCATAGAGCCACCTTGCACTTAAATTTGAATACAGCAATTTTGTAGTCACCGCAGGTGTATTTATAGGTGCAAAAAAAAGCCTTTTATTATCCGTATACATTTCAAATAGGTGTTTTTTTTTTCTTTGGTTCGGCCCAGTTTTTTTCATAGATCCAAATTGCACTTTAATTTGAATACAGCAATTTAGTAGTCACCACAGGTGTATTTATAGGTGCAAAAAACGCCTTTTATTATCCGTATAATTTTTAAATAGCTGTATTGCACGTGGTGCGGCTCTAGTTTTTTTCAAATAGCCACCCTGTACGACAATTCTGATAGAAAAATTTTCTAGTAACTGTTCTCGTTTGTCATTGCTGCAAAAAACGCAATTTCTCATCCGTGTAACTTCTGAATAGTTTTATTGCGCTCGGTGAATCTCAGTTTGGCGCAGATAGCGCACATGTATGATATTTTGTTGAAAACTATCAATTCCTAGTCCTACTGGGCAGTTATAAATCCCTGGGACTGAAGGAAGAACACTGTTGATTTTGTCTTACGGTTCTTCCACCAGACCGCATTTCACAGGTATTCGCTAGAAACATTTCAGTTTCTAATTCTAGTTGGCTGTAGGAAATTAGAGGAATTTAAGAATAGCTGTGATTTGCTGTCTTTCAATAAGAGACTGTCAAAAACTATTCCATACCTTTTTAAAAATTATGGGCGACATGTATGAACGGGCTTTTCGCCCGTTTTCTGGCGTATACTGCGCCTCCCGACCCGAATGCCGCTGTCGGACGCAGGGATGCAGTGTTAGGCGCAGCGTTCGCCACTTTCAGCTGCGCCCCGCATGAAGGGGCGGGCAATGGGCACGGTGTGGGCGCGGTGTAGGCGTTCTGGGACGGGACGCGGTGCGCTCGAAAACCCCGAGGCATGTACGATGGCGGCTCGCCAAAGCGCGCCGCAATGCAGCGCTCGGCAGCTCTGACAAGCAGACCTAGCTTATTTTGGTCTAAATGCGCCGGCGGCGGCGAAGTGAAGCAAGATCGGAACATGCGAGGAAGCAGATAGAAGATCGCAACAGACATCTCGGCGCTCCGCTCCGTGCAGCAGGAGTATGAATCCGAAAAATCGCCTTTATAAAGGCAGAAAACATTGTCAGAAAAGGGCTTAACCTCAAAAATAAAAATAATAAAAAAAAAATCACTTTCCAAAAATCTAGAACGGCGCAATATCAAGAATTCGGATATTGGAAATTGCCGGGAAATACAGTAATTTTTTTCAAATTCCGAAAGCTATTCCCCATTGGGTCGGTCAGAAGCCAGCCAATGAGAATAGGAGCGACAGTGAACCATTATAATCTATGGAGAACGATTGACCAATCAGAATCAACGGCGGGACAGTTCAAAATACAGTAAAAATGCAGAAAAGAGCTGATTGGTTGAGCTAGCGGTGGCTTGCCTATCCCTGCCAATCAGAGCGCGAGCTACTTCTCCCATGGTAGTCTATGGAGAATGGGCGCAATGCAATCTCGGCGCTCAGGCCGTGCGGCATGGAGTATGAGTAAAAAAAATCATTTTTATTAAAGTGTAAAAAATTATCAGATAAAGCGCTAAAACCCTTTTCTTTAAAAATAAAGCACTTAAATCCCGAAAAAACACATTTGTCGCCGAGACCGGCGCTACATAGGGAATTGCAATAGAGAAAATTGCCGGGAAATACAGTAATTTAAATTGTTTAAGCGCTTCTCATTGGTCGGCAGAAGCCAATCAGAATAGGAGCACAAAAAACCCTTTAAATATCCAAAGGAGAAGTTTTGACCAATCAGAATAGGAGCAACAGTGTCCCATTATATCCTATGGAGAAATATAGACCAATCAAAATCAAAGGCGGGACAGTTCAAAATACAGTAAAAAGACAGAAAAGAGCTGATTGGCTGAGCGAGCGAGGGCTTGGCTATCCCAGGCAATCAGAGCGCGAGTACTTCCCCCCAATTTTTAGTCTATGGAGAGATCAGCGCACTGAAATCTCGGCGCTCAGCGCCTTTGCGGCATGAAGTATTAATAAAAAAATTATTTTTATTAAGTGTAAAACATCAGATAAAGCGCTGAAAAAAAAAAAAAAAAAACCTTCTCTAAAATAAATCAGTTAAATCCCGAACAACGCGTTTGTCACCGAGCCCGACGCAAACATAAGGAATTGCAATAGAGAGAAATCGCCGGGAAATACAGTAATTCAAATTGTTTTAAGCTTTTCTGATTGGTCGGCCATAAACCAGCCAATCAGAATAGGAGCGACAGTGGCCCATTATATCCTATGGAGGAGAATTGACCAATCAGAATAGGAGTGACAGGGACCCATTATAACTAGTGTTGAGCGATTTTTATCGACAAAGTTGAATTCGGCAAGGATTGTATGGTGATCGAAATTTCCAGATCATGCGTTTAATTAAGGTTAAAAATCTGTGCTTCATCTTTTCAGTTCGCGCCTTTTTCGGCGCTTCCTGTAATTTTGGGCGGCCAGCAAATCAGATTACAGAATAAGAGCGGGTGAGATGTGTGTGCGACGTCATGACTGGGATGTGTATGGTTGCGATTGGC
Organism: Phyllomedusa bahiana; assembly: GCA_025379985.1. NCBI lineage: Eukaryota > Metazoa > Chordata > Amphibia > Anura > Hylidae > Phyllomedusa > Phyllomedusa bahiana. The sequence continues at coordinate 27,807 of JAODAL010039988.1, forward strand.
TGGAAAAATCACATGACCTCGTTTTACATAGAACAGCGTTTCCTGTTTCAGCCTCTGTGTCTCTCAGCGTCTCATAGGGATAGGACCTGCGTTCTGCCTGTGGCCAAACAGCTCAGCGAAATTAGTCTATTTCTGCACAGAGAAACCTTACTTAGCTGTGATCCTTCCAATTTATTTAGATTAGGATTTGAACATTTTATGTAGTTAGCTAGAGAATTTTTAAAAGCAGAATCTACCACTGTAAATTCACGGCGGGTGGGAGCGGGGAGGGGGGGGGCCCACGGGCGAACACAGACAAGCTCTATCTATAAAGAACACTGGATAAAGTTCACCAAGACTTAGTGTAGACATTGTAGTGGAATATCTTTATTATTAACAGTTTGCTATTAAAAATATATCCGGGATATTGGGCAGCCTGAACTTATATTGGATAAACATCATTTCTAGTAACTGCAGGTCTCTTTGTTAGCTGTAAAACTCCACTTTTATATCAGTATACATTTCAATAGGTGTTCAATTTTACCCATTCACACCTGTGACTGTTGATTATATCCACCTTGCACTTAAATTACAAACCAGCAATCTGTAGTCAGCACAGGTTGTTTGCTGCCAAAAAAAACCGTGTATCGTACAAAAACATCACATTTTACGTGTTTTTTGACTTTTGCGCACCCAGCACTGTTCATTGACGCAGCATCTACGTAAATCTTTAAAACAGCAATTCTATATTCACCACTTGTGAATTGAAAGGTGCAAAAATACAGTTTATTATATCAAAACATAACAGTTACGTGTTTTTTGACTTTTGCGCACCCAGCACTGTTCATTGACGCAGCATCTACGTAAATCTTAAAAGCAATTCTATAGTCACCACAGGTGAATTGAAAGGTGCAAAAATACCGTTTATTATATCAAAACATAACAGTTACGTGTTTTTTGACTTTTGCGCACCCAGCACTGTTCATTGACGCAGCATCTACGTAAATCTTAAAACAGCAATGATATATTCACCACAGGTGAATTGAAAGGTGCAAAAATACAGGTTGTTATATCAAAACATAACAGTTACGTTTTTTTTTACTTTTGCGCACCCAGCACTGTTCATTGACGCAGCATCTACGTAAATCTTAAAACAGCAATTCTATATTCACCACAGGTGAATTGAAAGGGCACAAAATACAGTTTACTATATCAAAACATAACACATACGTGTTTTTTGACTTTTGCGCACCCACTACTGTTCATGGACGCAGCATCTACGTAAATCTTAAAACAGCAATTCTATATTCACCACAGGTGAATTGAAAGGTGCAAAAAATACAGTTTATTATATCAAAACATGACAGTTTACGTGTTTTTTTACTTTTGTTGCGCACCCAGCTCTGTTCATTGACCAGCATCTACGTAAATCTTAAAACACAATTCTATATTCACCACAGGTGAATTGAAAGGTGCAAAAAATACAGTTTATTTAATCAAAACATAACAGATAGGGTGTTTTTTTGGACTTTTGCCCATCCAGATTGTTTTGACACCTTCTTAAATTTAATACTTTTTTTTTAAAGGGATTTGAAAGGTGATTTTTTTTTAATAAGAGACTTTCCAAAAAATATTCCCCTACCTTCTCATATTTTTATATTTCTGAACATGGAGCGAAATGCAGGTGATAACGAGCAAAGAGGGGGTAGCACATGGAGGTAGAGGGACGAGAGAAGGTGCTCTCCCAGTGCTGGCGACAACACGCATGCCAGCGGATCGTCAGTTGCAGGACCGTCAGGCCTTCATCGCTGGTTTAGGGCCCTGTGAATCTAAAATAACGAACATCGTCGCCAATCTGTCCTTCAGTGGTTAATGCAAACCTGCATCAGCATCTTTTTCCTCCCGTCCCGCTCACGGCCACAAATGTCGTCATCAGCATCAACAGCATCTGTCCAACATGAAGCAGCCCAAATGTCAACTCGTGTACCCACCACTGGGGGATAATCCATTTTCTGAAGACCTCTTTGAGGACAAAATGCTGTTGGGGTCCAGAAGGCATGTTAAAAGAGCAAGAGCCAAAAAGGATGATTATCTCTGCTCTGACGCCCAGTTACTGATGCCATCAAAGGAGGTGAAGGAAGCCGGTCAATCGGCAAAAATCCCGGGCGGTCGGCAACGCCCTTTCAGTGCCCCTTGCTTGTAGCCCGCAGCTTCTGGATGCCGAAAGTCAGGACGACCAAGTCACCTGTGTTTTATGAAAATGATGATGACGACATTGCGGATCCATCCTGGTCTTTTTTCGCAGAATTTGCTTGCGAGCGCTTCATCAGTGGACGAGGAGGAAGACGGTGGGGGGTAGTGTCAATACAGGTCACGCCACAAAAAGGGAGGGGGGTCGCAAAAAGTCCGCTGATATGATTCCGCCAGCCACGGTCAGCGCAAACCCCGCTCCCGCTTATCGCCGTCAAAAAGGTCCAGGACCTCTCAAGCCTGGGCCTTCTTTGAGCAAGCCTCTGATTCACCCAGCGATGTCATAAAGCCGCCTTTTTCCGTAAACGCATAAGTAGAGGCAAGAACCTTAAGTGGTTAACCACCACCAACATGTCTAGTCCCCATGCAGCGAATGCATGAGTTGAAATGGAGGAACACTTTGGGCCCAAAAAAAAAGGGCCCGACCGACGCCGGGCCTCCAACCACTTGTCACACCCTCTGTCTCCGCCTCCTCCTCCCCCGCCACCACCAAGCGTTCCTCAGCTGCCCATTGTCCTCAGAGTCATGATCAGGGATCAGCCTCCGCTTCAGCCCCCCACCGTCTCCCGAGTACCACCAGCACCACCAGAGACCCATCCTAACCCTTCTCCTTCCGCCAGTTTGACGACCTGCACGCCGTACAGCGGCCAGTCTAGCAGCCAGCCTCTGTCTTCCCAGGTTTGGGAGCAAAGAAACACTTTAACCCAAACCATCCCAAAGCCAAAAGCCTGAATGTCGGGATTGCCAGGCTTTTGGCCTTGAAATGTTGCCTTTCCGTCTGGTGGACACAGATGGGTTCCGCCACATCATGGCCCTTGTCTGCCCCCAATACCAGATGCCGAGCAGGCATTTCTTTGCCAGAAAAGACGTCCCTGCCCTGGCCAGCCACGTGTCATCAAAAATAACAAGCGCGTTGTCTGCATCTGTGTCCGGAAAAGACCATCTCACCACCGACACATGGACTAGTAAGCACGGCCAAGGCCGCTATATCTCTGTGACAGCTTACTGGGTTTAGCTGGTGGATTCTCTGGTGGTGACAGTGGCTCTCAGCTCGGCGCACGCTCTTCAAAACCGCAGGGATGGTGCAGGGTTAAATTTTCCCCCAAGGTCTCAGGTGGCAAACACGGGCCCAGAGAAAACCAGGCCGTGTTGAAATTAAAACTGTCTTGGAGACCGTACACAGACAGGTCAGGAGCTGCGGACGGCTCTCCACAACGAGACCGAGCGCTGGCTGGGTGACAAGAACCTTGTGCCAGGCAAGGTGGTGTGCGTTAAAGGTCGATATCTGCTGGCAGGCCTTAAGATCGGTAGGCTGGAGCACATACCTTGCCTGGCACATGTCATAAACCTTGTCGTCCAGAAATTTCTAGAGCGCTACCCGGGCCTGGACTGCCTGCTGAGGAAGTCTCGAGGTCTGAGTTCGCACATCCGCCGTTCGCACCCTGCTTCGTCCCGCCTGGCTGCATTGCAACGTCAGCTCGGCTTCCCCATCAACCGTCTCATTGTTGACGTGGCAACACGCTGGAATTCCACCCTCCACATGCTCCAGCGATTTTGGCAGCAGCGCAATGCCATTACGCAGTACTGACAAGCAGCGGTGCGGACCTCGGGGTGTTGAGCCACCGAGAGTGGAAGCAGGTGAAAGAGCTCTGCACCATCCTTGCCAGTTTTGAAGAAGCCACCAAAATGGTCAGTGCGGACAATGCCCTTGTCAGCATGACCGTTGTGGTGATCTTAGTTCTGGAATGATCGTTGGACACTCTGAAACATCAGGTCCCGCCAGCAGGCCCGGACTGCCCCTCGGGCAAACCGGCCATTTGCCCGGCGGGCCGCTGGGGTCCGGGCCGCAGGGCCGGCTCGGAGCGCCCGCCGAGGGGGCCTGTGTTTCCTCCAGGCTGGCCCCGAGTGCGGAGCATGCACAGGGGCCGCAATAGTCGCATATGCGACCGGACCCCTTTGCCAGGGGGCCGACAGGCACCCCCCCCTCCTCCCCGCCACACGGCCGGGGTCACCGACCTGGCCATGCAGCCATCAGGGCCGCCGCCTGCACCGCGCGGTGCAAGCAGCGTCCGTGGCTGAACAGCTGGGATCTACTGATCCCGTCTGTTCAGCTCCTAGGAGGCTGCTGGACAGGCGCGCGATGTGATGACGTCATCGCGTGCCTGCTCCGCTGGCCCCACTCGGGTGAGAGCGTTCGCTCCGGACGGACGTGGAGAAGAGGAGGGGAACCAGGTGAGTAAGAGTTTTATTGTTTTTTAAACTACTTACTGGCCCTGCCTGGCTATATTCTGCCTCTGCCTACCCTATATATGGCCCATGCCTAGCTAGATACTGCCTCTGGCTACCCTATATACTGGCTCTGCCTACCCTATATACTGCCCCTGCCTACCCTATATACTGCCTCTGCCTACCCTATATACTGCCCCTGCCTACCCTATATACTGCCCCTGCCTATTCTATATACTGCCCCTGCATGGCTATATACTGCCTCTGCCTACCCTATATACTGCCCCTGCCTATTCTATATACTGCCCCTGCATGGCTATATACTGCCTCTGCCTACCCTATATACTGCCCCTGCCTATCTATATACTGCCCCTGCCTGGCTATATACTGCCCCTGCCTGCCTCTAAGTGGCCCTGCCTGGCTATATACTGCCCCTGCCTGGCTATATACTGCCTCTGCCTACCCTATATACTGCCCCTGCCTGGCTATATACTGCCCCTGCCTGCCTCTAAGTGGCCCTGCCTGGCTATATACTGCCCCTGCCTACCTCTAAGTGGCCCTGCCTGGCTATATACTGCCCCTGCCTACCTCTAAGTGGCCCTGCCTGGCTATATACTGCCCCTGCCTGGCTATATACTGCCCCTGCCTATCTATATACTGCCCCTGCCTGCCTCTAAGTGGCCCTGCCTGGCTATATACTGCCTCTGCCTACCCTATATACTGCCTCTGCCTATCTATATACTGCCCCTGCCTGCCTCTTAGTGGCTCTGCCTGGATATATACTGCCCCTACCTGCCTCTAAGTTGCCCTTCCTGGCTATATACTGTCCCTGCCTGCCTCTAAGTAGCCCTGCCTGACTATGTACTGCCCCTGCCTGCCTCTAAGTGGCCCTTCCAGGCTGTATACTGCCCCTGTCTACCCTATAAGTGGCCCTGCCTACCTACTTACTGGCCCAGCCTGGCTACATACTGTTCCTGACTGATAATTACTGCCCCTGACCCTACCTGGCTAATTACTGGCCCTACATCTCTATTACTGGCCCTACCTGGCTAGTTACTGGGGGCAGTCCCAGCTACCTGGCTAGTTACTGGGGCATCCCACCCTACCGGTTGTTACTGGGGGCACCCCCAGCTACCTGGCTGGTTACTGGGGCACCCCAGTTTTGACTCTCCTGTGAGCCTGCTGTCAGGGGTCATTTTACTTCTATTTTGAATCAGTGCGTATTCATTTTTGTGGTGACCTGACTACTGTGTTTGTTGGTTGGTTTAGGTTATTTTGGGTGCCTATGTTGTGTCAGTGTGGGTTTTCCCCCTGATTGTACAGGCAACCTGTCTCGATGAGGGGTTTCTCTGCCCTTTTTTTTTTTTTTGCCTTTTTGGTGTAGGGAGCCTTTGGTGCTTTTTTTTATGCGTTTTTTTGTGCAGAAATGTCCACATTAACTGCTCTCCCTTTCGCACAAACCGCACTAAAAAACACTAAAAAATGCCCAAAAAAGGGCCCTGTGTGAAGGCACCTTTATATGTAGTTTTTTTAAAAAAATTGACGAGGTGCGAGAAAAGGGACATTTTTTGGGTGGATATGTATGTGGGCTGGTGGGGGCTTAGTGCCAGGGCTGATTTTTTTTTCCCCATTTTGGGGCCCCCCCCGAGGAGGAGGGGACACAGAGCCTTTCTCTCCGTCGAATCCAAAAGGGCCCGACGTTTCACAATTTTATCTGTCTTTTTGGGCAGGGGTTCGGGGTCCAGGCTAGTGCAATGCGGCCTCAGTCTCGGGGGCATCATAAGGAAGTCGGGCCGTGTTGAAGCGTGCCAAGAAACGGAGAGGGATTCCTGGACACCGCGTTACCTACGTCCCTGCCTTGGAAAGAGTTGGGCGGAAATTTGAGGCGGAGGGGGAAGGGATGGGAAAAGATCATTTTGCTAGTCCCCCCTGCCCAAAAGGCTTGGAAATCAAGCTCCATCTCCAATGAGTCTTTGGATTCCTTTTCAAAAATGATCCCCGCATTAAGGGCCCCAAAAAAAAACATTACTGGGTGGCCCCCCTCCTGGTTCCCCTTTCAAAACAAAACAGGCATTTTTTTCCACCCCCCCAAAGAAAGTAAAATGCAGGAAAAGGGGACCTTGCTGATTGATCCCAAAGAGACATCTGTTTTGTTGTCACATTTTTCAAATTCAGGGGGAACAACATCAGCGGTGACAGCAGTAGAGTGCCAATAGCCGCAGTGGCAGCAGCAGCAAAGGGGGCGAAGCCTAATGGTTTACCTCTTTGGAATCTTTATTTCCCCCCCTCACAAAACGCATGTAATGCAGGGCACCATCCAACACACAGAACCAGCTTAAGATCTGTGCAAAACCTTCTCGTCTAAACACCCATGTTTTTTTATGTGTTCCAACCCAATTGACTTCTGGGTACCAAAAAGGATGAATGGGTTGCTCGCCACCCTAAGGTGTTGTCCTGCCCCGCAGCCACGTCATATTTTGACGTACCTTCAGCGGAGGAAATCATTAAGACAAACGCATCCCCGGTTTCCACGATTTAAAGTGGTCTTTGACTTTCATTAGATGAGTCAGGCATGACTCTGATGATGTTGTGGCCCAAATTTTGGGGGTCACCAATTAGTTTCCGGGCTACTTCCATTCCTCTTCAAAAAAAATGGCCCTTGAACCTTTTTTTTTTAAAAAGAAACTTTCTTTCGCTTTTTTTTTTTAGCTCCCCAAAAATTTATTTTGCTGGTTTTTTTTTTGTGAGGGGGCGTAAAAAAACACAAGGTTCATGACAAAACGTATTCCATTTACTCCCTTCACTTTTGAAAATTTTCGCATTGTCAATGGTTTTTGGGTCATAGTGCTGTGAGATACAGCTAAAATTTCATGGTCCTTTGGAACAGAAATGTGGCTTCTAAGTGGCATTTCTCCCTCACAATTTTTAATAGTGGCTGAGAAGTCATTTTTATAATTTGTTGGTGTCATGGTGCTGTGAGATACAACTAGAATCATGGTCCTTTGGAACGGAAATGTGGCTTCTAAGTGGCATTTCTCCCTCACAATTGATAACAGTGGCTGAGAAGTCATTTTTATAATTTTTTGGGGTCATGGTGCTGTGAGATACAGCTATAATCATGGTCCTTTGGAACAGAAATGTGGCTTCTAAGTGGCATTTCTCCCTCACAATTTTTAACAGTGGCTGAGAAGTCATTTTTATAAATTTTTGGGTCATGCTGCTTTGAAATGCAGCAATACTACAGGTCCTATTATTTAAAAAAAATTGTTTCTAACAGACATTTGTTCTTCACAATTGTCAAAAGTGGCTCAAGGGTCATGTTTTGAATTTTTGGGGGCATGTTGCTGTGAAATGCAGCTATACTACAGGTCCTATTGTAAAAAATTTGGTTTCTAACAGACATTTGTTCTTCACAACTGTCAAGAGTGGCTCAAGGGTCATGGTGCTGTCAGAAACAGGAATAGGTAGGATACTGTTAATGGACACATATTGCAAAATGACTTGTTTTTGCAAGATCTTTAACAGAGCTAGCAACCCCTGTAGTGAGACAACCCATTTAATACATTTAAAAAAAGAGAAACAAAGATGTGGTGGGATTCCATCCTATTTTAAAAAACTGGCATGCACAAAATAGCTGATACAAATATTCCTCTGTATTGTACAAGGGAGGTACAGGAAGACTTGAACAGATGTAGGTTACCCAGGACAGATATAGTCTTTGTCCAGTTATACTAAAATGGTGGTTGAAAGACTCCTTTTTCCGGCACTTTTTAATCTGTGGGTCTGACAGGTTTAATGGTCATACTGCGGTCCAGGACAGGTATAGTCAATGTCCAGTTCACTTACAATAGTGGTTCAAAGACTCCTTTTCCCAGCACTTTTTACTCTGTGGGTCAGACATGTTTAATGGTCATACTGCGGTACAGGACAGATATAGTTAATGTCTAATTCAACTAAAATGGTAGTTAAAAGACTCCTTTTTCTGGCACTTTTTTAATCTGGGGGTCATGCAGGTTTGGGGCTCATGCTGTGCCCCAGGACAGATATAGTCAATGTCCAGTTCTACTAAAATAGTGGTTGAAAGACTCATTTTTCCGGCACTTTTTAATCTGTGGGTCAGACAGGTTTAAGGTTCATGCTGCGTTCCAGGACAGGGATAGTCAATGTCCAGTTCAAGTAAAATGATGGTTCAAATCATACTGCCTTCTGGCACTTTTTAATTTGTGGGTCATGCAGGTTTAAGGGTCATGCTGTGGTACAAGACAGGGATAGTGAATGGTCTGTGACTTTTTTTCTGTGACTTTTATAACCTAAGTGTGTTGCCTAAGATGTAGCACGTATCCATTTTACTGTTGTGGATGTTAATTTCAGCTTCTCCAGCCCTGTTTGGGTGTAAGAATGAAGGTGTTGTTCCTCTCCCATAGACTTTAATGGTCATCGGCGATAATCTATTATCGACTATCGGAAATCGTCTTGATAATTGCCGATATCGACTATCGACCCGATGACGATAGTCAACGTAATCGCTCATCACTAATATTAACCAATGGAGAGATATATCTTTGGCCTGATATATGTGGGAAAGGCAAGAGGGGGATACTAAAGAGAGAAATATTAGTATATATTAGTATAGTTAGAGATGGGCGAATTGATTCTAACGAAGTGGAATTCGTTTAGAATTTCAGGAAAACTTCGGTTCTGAACGAAGTCGAAGTTTGGGGTACTTCGGGTGAACGAAGTGTGCTTTTCATTGATAAAATGGCTGCGAGCACATGGCGTTTACATGTGGCAAAGAACTCTGGGAGGAAGAAGGGCATACCCTGCATGACATGTGCAGAGATGAAGCCAATCAGAGACCGGCGGGATTCTGTGACGTCACCGCACTATATAAGTCCGGGCGCGACGCTGGGAGCTCACACTCCTCTCACTGTACTGATCAGGGAAGGTGCTGCCGCGGCTGATTGTTATTGAAGAACTGATTTTTATACAGCGATTTTTGTGGGGTGTTTCTTTTTCGAGATGCATCTCTTAAAATTTTTATTTTAATTTTTGGGGGTAATTTGGTCTGAAATCCAGGTGCGTCCTTTCAGCTGCTATACTTTTTTAAACCAGTTCCCGTTTTTTATTTAAAGAAAAAAGGTTTTTACAATCTAATTCAACTTC
>JAODAL010039989.1:0-37422 GCA_025379985.1 Phyllomedusa bahiana
CCAAATACTTCATTCCACAATCTTCCAGTAAATATTAAGCCAGCGAAGTGTAATAAAATACTGCATATTGGCAGGAAACTTTGCCACTTGGGAGCAAATGAGATCTAAGTTCATGCTAGCTGAGGGTCATAAGTTTCAGTATATTCAAATTAAGAGTTTTTTAAGATTGAAACTACAGAACTTAAGCAATATATATGACCCGGCGGAATTCGAGGAGGTACTAAAAGTTTCGTGAGGACGGGGGGCACTATCCAAGCTTTATAGTAGTCTGCGGATGGGGGTGACGGAAACATTGGCGGCCAAGGTATTTAGAAAATGGGAAATAGAACTGGGAGATGAAGACATTAGTGACAAAATAGTTAGGGGAAAGGAGATGGTAAGAGCGGCCACCGTTAGTGAGCATTGGAGAGAAGTGGTATTTAGATTAGCACACAGGGCAACATACGCATTTAATCTGCCTTGTACAAACAGGGACACAGAGTACTTGACAAGTTGTCCTACATGTGGGCTGGATAAGGCCGGGTTACTACATTGCAGGTGGGAATGTCAAATCATTCTGGAAAGAGGTGGGGAGTTATATTGCACAGGTTTGGGACCATGACGTATCGCTCACGCCACAAAGCTGTCTCTTTCACTATATCTTGGTTCAGAAATCCAGGGGTAAAGGGGAAGTGTCGCTGTGTAGGGATAAGGGGAAGTGTCGCTGTGTAGGGATAAGGGGAAGTGTCGCTGTGTAGGGATAAGGGGAAGTGTCGCTGTGTAGGGATAAGGGGAAGTGTCGCTGTGTAGGGATAAGGGGAAGTGTCGCTGTGTAGGGATAAGGGGAAGTGTCGCTGTGTAGGGATAAGGGGAAGTGTCGCTGTGTAGGGATAAGGGGAAGTGTCGCTGTGTAGGGATAAGGGGACTCATTTGTCACTTTTGATGGCTAAGAAAGTGATACTGAGACATTGGTTGGAGAAATCGCGTCCGACTTTGGGAGAGGTGTCAATTACTCTGAAACAACTATTTTTTTACGGAAAAACTTGACGAACGCGATAAGGATAAATTAACAGAGGTTTTTTGAGAAATGGAAAAAATTTATGCTGGATTCATTTGATGACCAGGAGATAAGGGATATAGTGGAACCTTTTAGATACTCGGCTTACTATCTAGAGGAACGATTAGCAGGTACTTTAGGAAGGTTGGCGGTTGACACATGAGAGGAGAAGGGGAGGGGTTGTTTTATGCACATCACAGTAAGTTGGGGGAAAGTTTAGAGATTTTAGTTTTGAGGTAGTTGTGTTAGAAAGCAGAGAGAGAGCTAGGGCATAAAGAGTAGGGATAAGAGAAGAGATAGGGGTAACATGATGTATGGTTCATCTCTCAAAATGTGATAAGCGGAATGTTAGAGTGATGTTTGTACAACATAACACATGTTTATCTGTAATTCTTGAATGTATTATTGATGTAAATTTTGTGAAAACTCATTAAAATTTTATTACAAAAAAAAATACTGCATATTGCAATAATGGCTGCAAAGCGGTGCTTGCTAGGAGCTTTCCCAAGGTCCGCTCCCCAAGTAAGGTGATCGTTTCAGTTAGGCATCATTTGTTCTTATACAGGCTAAATGTATTAGACAATAAGGAGGCCCAGGCAGAAAAGTTTTTTTATGTGTGGCAACGCTTTATTAAAGCTTTCATCCCAGACACAGAGATTCTTTCCTTGATGCAACCATTTCTTGGAACTACCTGGTATTGGAAGAGTGTACTGGCAGGGTCCTTAGGCTGCAAGTTGGAGAGGGGGGTCCACCCCGTTGACCGGGATGGAGATGAAAGATAATATATGGTCAACTTTCGCTAAACCATGATAAGATTCCAGTGGTCCTTTGATTTGATTTAACTTATAAGGTACACGGTTAAATTCATGTTTTTGTTGGATATATGTTGGTATAAAACTGATCGCATTGTGCGCACCTATTAATCGTTTTTGTCATCCTGGCCAATAATACTTGTTTATCATTTATTGATAATAAGATGAATCCAGCAAGCGCATTTGTTAATGATCTTGTTATCCTGGTAAAAAAAAGATACCTGTTCATGTCAATTTTGAAAATTCAATAGTTTCTTGATATAAAAAAAAAAAAAATGCTGTCAGATTTTGGACGGTATTTTAACATTGCTGTGTAGACACAGCCCAAGTTCTTTATCTGTTTTATTGTCGGTGATTTCTAAACGGATGCAGCAGAGCTGAGCTTTTCAGCGGTTGATTGGCATACCTCATTCTTTTTACATAGGACTGCAGACAAACCGTCATTACCTTTTATCGTATCAACAGTGCACAAATAATACAGTACCACGAAATGTGGCGTTCAGCTCTGCTACATGTGTGTGAACAAGCGGAGTTCCCTTTTAATTTGTTTCTTCTCTTTTATCAGGCGCCGTTGTTTCGCAGCCAGGACACTGGATCGGACCCACTACCTACTGCTTATTACAAACACAAACTGCGTTCAAGCCAAAGTGCTTTTATCTGTATATAATCCGAGAAGATCCACCTGCTTGTAATTATTTTTAGAATGTGAGTAGAGGAGCTGAAGGGACGAGTGTTTAAACCGTCCCAGAAGTTTGGGGTTCTTGTTGCCTTTGGGACTTTGCCGTGTTAAACCCTGTACCCCCTACAGCGGCGGTATCCCGACTGCTGAGAGTACCAATCATAAGCTTCAAATCCACACGCAGTGGTGTGTAATCATTCAGAATACGTTTTTATATAGATTACATTCCTTTCTTGTTCTATCTGAAGGGAATAGAGAAAAACGAGAATGTGAAATGTCAAGGAGCAGCTCAAGGTTCCTATTTCAGGTGCTCGAGTATTGTGGGAGCCAGAGGAATAGGAGGAATCCTGCCAGGCAAAGCTTGCATGGAAAAATGCTCAGATGTAGCAGAGCTTAGATTGTCATCTGTGCTTTTCCTGCCCAGTCTACCATTCAGCTCTGCTACAGCCCTGTAGGCAGTGCATAGTGTTTTATCTTTTGCTTGGTGAAATCTTAAGCCAATGAGTAACTTTTTTTTTTTTTTTTTTTTTTTAATGGAATAACTGCAGATGTAGCAGAGCTAAGTTTGTTGAGCAGAATGATGCGCTATGGTGGGGTTTCCTATCGAACTGCAAGTTCATCTGCTGCATTATCTCAGGGAGTTAACATTTGACACCGATCAAGCAGTCGAATGACAAACTCAGCTCTGCTATGTCGACATATGTATATTTACTCTGTCCATTTGAAGCATCGTGTATTGACTTTAATAAATGTCACTTATGGTAACAGTTGTGTTTTGCCTTTAGAGGTAAGTGAAAGTTTAGGTACAGAGGTTCCCAGTACCAGGGTCTCCTCTAGTTATAAGCCCGACTGCATAAAAGCTTTAGTATTTGGGCCCTATGTGTAAAAACTGTTGGTTGTCTTGGTTGCCCATAGCAACCAATCAGAGCTCAGCTTTCACATTTTTAACCCTCAACGCTTGATGGTGGATGTACCCGTCATGGAGGAGCTAAGGGGGTATGGAGCAGGTTCAGTCGACGAGTCTGTTCCTTACACAGTGACTGCCACTACAGTTACAGCCAGCACCTGTCGCTAACGGCCAGGATCAGAGGCAGCTCCGATCCTGGCTATTTAGGAGGCTTTCACACTGCGCAATTTTGGTGCAGTTGGTCCAATTAAACTGCCTTTATTACCAGCAAGCTTCTTTCATGTAATCTAAACTGTTTGGAAAGTGAGTAATCAATTAGTGTGTGTAGTCCACAAGACTTGAAACAGTCATTGGTCATTTACTTGAAACACCTTTACGAACAATTTAGACAACTGAAAAAAGCTTGCTGGTAATAAAGGCAGATCATTGGAGCGCAGTTAAAACTGCATCAAAACTGCGCTGTGTGAAAGCAGCCTTAACCATTTAGACGCAGCGGGCGTTGTGTTCACACCGTTTTAGTGATTAAACTACAGGTCTGAGATCAGGTGTAATAGGATATGGGTGAAAAGCCTATATACTGCAGTACAAGCGATCAAGTGACTGCACGTTCAGGTCGCCTAAGAGGACTAAGGGCCACATGTATGAAAACTGTTTAGGTCTAAAACTCCCTTTTTTGCCCATTGTTTACTATGGGCAAAAAAGTGCGTTTTAGACCTAAACGGGTTCATACATGTGGCCCTAAATGTTAAAAGTGGTAAAAAAAAAATTGAGTAGAAGTTTAAACAGAACATTTCATAAATATTAAAAGTTCAAACCTCCCTCCACACCCTTCTTTTGCCATTTTACAAATAAAATGAAAAAAAGTTTTAAACATATTTGGTATCGCCCAGTCCATAAAAGTCCGATCTATTTAAATATAATAATTATCTTTTTACAGTGAACGCCATAAAAAAAAATACCCAATATTAGAATTGTGTGGGGTTTTTTTTGGTCATCAACAAAGAATGGAATAAAAAAGGATCAAAAAGCTGCATGTGCTCCAAATTGGTACCACTAAATACAAGACATCACCCTGCAAAAAAAGAAACCATCATACAACTCCACAGAAGGAAAAGTGAGAAAGAGTTAGGGTATGTTCACACAGCGTTTTGGATCTGAAAATCACATCCAAAAGCGCTGTGTCAATCGGATCCAACATGCCGCTGCGTGTTTGGCTGCAACCAGATCATGCCCTATAGTTTTAAATAGGGCTCCTGCTGCGTCTTTCTGATCAAGAACTGACATGACGATTCTTGGAACGGATCCGAAAGACGCATCAGAAAGACGCAAGTAAAACACAGACTCGACACGCAACGTGGCGATGGGAAGCCAGTTTTTTTCATTTTTTCATTAAAATGTTTGTTTTTTTTCAAGTTGTAAAACATAATGAAAACTGAATAAATACGGTATTGTCTGAATCGTACCGACCTGCAGATTAGATATTATAGGCAACATGTATGAACCGGGCGCCGAGTTACCAGTTCTACCTCTGCTTTTTATAGTGTACGATCCGACAGTATATGAAAGGGTCTCATAGCACTTTATACATGTGTCCCGTTCTATGCCAAAAGTATCCTCAGCCAGTCCGCTTTCAAACTGGTATGGATTTGGTGCATTCAAAAGTGTCGTGTCTGACGCAGAGCGCGCCAAGTTTTGACGTATGGTGGTTCAAACCTCTATAGAACAAGGCTACGACAGTTTGGCTCAAAGCACCAAAGAAATGGCTCAGTCCTGTTCATACATGTCGCTTTATGTCCTTTATACCGAACAATGAAACAAAACCCCTGAAGATATGGCATAATTACATTTTATTTCATATTCCACCCCACAAAATAAATTTTTTGGAGGGGGGTTTTCAATACATTATTTGGTACAGTCAATGGTACGATTAAAAAGTAAATCTTGTCCTGCAAAATAAATATCAAGCCCTCCTATCGTAGTTTTGGTTTGACGACTATTAAGGGAAAACGTTTCCACCAATTTTTTTTTCCCCAAAAATTTTTGGGGGAAAAAAGTGCGTCTTATAGTCCGAAAAATACAGCACGTCTATTTAGGTGGAAAAAACTTACGGAAGACGGGTAGAAAAAAAAACAAAAAACACAAATCTCCGAAAAATAACTGCATCATTAAGGGGTTAAACTGCTCTGGAAAAATGAAAGCTGCGCTCTGATTGGTTGCTATTGGTGACAGACAGTTTTCATAAATGAGGCTCCAAATGTCTTTGGCCACCTTTGACCATTGTCCACTTGAGTCTTTGACTTCTACTGAATGTGATAATAGTGGTGACAAGAGTGAGGGGTCCAAAAATTGTCACCCATTTCCTGGTGCTTTAGGAGACCAATTGAGAATTTGCAATTGGAAACAAAGGCTTTTTTTTGTGTGTCCCTTTAAATTCAGTCAGTGACCTAGTTTAGCGGCAGCTGTAGGTAAACTGAACTCTGTAGGCTTCGCGGTCAGGACTACTTCACTTATCATTATGACAACCACTGTCGTAGTCATGGAAGTGCCACTTGTCGTTAGAATCTGTGTAGTTTTTTCTGCCCGGTGTGTAGTCCATGCAGCAGTTTGGCCTTTAGCACTGCAAGCGACAGATGCCGCAGCCTATGGTAGTGCAGTTACACAGCAAGGATATTAATTCCAGATGAGGTGCCTTATGTTAATTGATTCATGAATATGGTGTAGGAGGAAGCTCATTTTTTAGGACAACCCTTGCAAAATGTCCTTGGTGGATTGCAGGATATTGCCTGCACCAAGGAGAGCCAAAAAAAGTGGAGCCAAAGGGTGTGTTCACACTGCAAGGGACAAATACTGGTCTGTTTATCCGGCCGGTATTTGTCCGGTTTTGCGGTCGTCCCCACGGCCACGGGGCGGGGGGATGGCTTTTCTCCGCAATGAGCGGAGCGCAGCCCTCCCATTGAGGTGTTTATATTCCATCCGGAAACCGGATAGAAGAATGAACATGCTCAATGTTTTTTGAGCGGCCCGCGGGCGGAAAAACCGTGGTGCGAAAAACACGTGCAGTGGGGACTGATGCACGGGTTTTCCATAGAGCACAATTGTGCTAGTTTTTGGCCGGTTTTTCAGGCGGTCTGCAAAACCGCAAACCGCCTGAAAAACCGACCGAAAACCCGTGCAGTGGGGACATGCCCAAAGTGTCATAGCTTCAATTGTGAAGATCTTGTGATAAGGGATCCATACCAAATATTGTTAAAAGGGTGTCTCGTAAAGTCAAGTGCTTCCAAAATAAGCG
Source organism: Phyllomedusa bahiana (assembly GCA_025379985.1). NCBI lineage: Eukaryota > Metazoa > Chordata > Amphibia > Anura > Hylidae > Phyllomedusa > Phyllomedusa bahiana. The sequence continues at coordinate 6,724 of JAODAL010039989.1, forward strand.
TAGGGACATTAAAAGAGTTGCCCATAAAAAAAGAATGATGATGCATTTGCGGCTGGGATGGTCCAAAAAAAGAAAATAACGCCTACTTCCCATGCTGCTGCTCCGGACGATCCGCTGCTGCTCCGGACGATCCGCTGCTGCTCCGGACGATCCGCTGCTGCTCCGGACGATCCGCTGCTGCTCCGGACTTCTGGGTTTTGTCCTGACACACAGGAGAGGCTTGTGCTCCATTCGTTTATAAGGGATCACAGCCTCTTCAGCGTGTCGAGGAAAGAACCCGGACGTGAGGAGGAGCAGGGTGCTCTCTAGCGGCGCCTCCGAGGGACATATCGTTAAGTATTAGGTTTTTAAATTTTTTGGGGGGGGACCACCCTGACCCCGATGCAACATAATTTCTTTTTAATGAACAGAGTTTTGGCATGAAGCAAAATCACTTTCTGAGGCTGGTTAGTAACTCAGGGGAAATGGCTGCGCCTCCGTAGTTCTCTCAGTTCTTTTTTTGTGACCGTTCTGAGTATAGTTAAGAGGGTGTGTTCAGATATATTCATAACTCCCCTAGACATGCATGGGGGAGAGCAGCACAAGCGCAGCCATCTCCCCATTCTCTGAGGCCAGCTCATAACAAGCTACAAGCTGACCTCAGAAAGATATTTTGCTTTGTGGCAAAACCCCTTTAAAGGAGAGGGGCGCCTGATCAGCACTTTCCTATATCAGCCAGAGTGGAGAGTCACCAAGGCTCCTTTTTCCATTGGTTCATTGCTGCTATTCAGAACGCACATTAACTTCTTACAAGCCGATCAGCCCTCCCCTAAGGATTCTTCTACATCCAAATTGTGGAGGGATAGAATGGCTGCACAAAAAGATTGTTTATAACTTACGGTCATTCATGTGGCCATTTGCTTTTGTCTTTGTTGGCTCCATGTCCCCCAATTACACAAGGAGATGTGCTACCAGCAAAGATTTTTTACCCCTGTATAAAAGATGCGATCATCCGATGAATGACCCTTTGCTTGATCATCAGCTGATCGCACAATCTTTTGGCAGTTATCAGGAATAAATATTCCTACGAGCACCTGATAATTGACCAGTGTAGATTATACACATATAAGGTCTGACAGGTAACGGGCCCTGCACAGGGTGTTAAACTGACTACAAATGTGCAGCTTACCCCGCTCTTTTAGGGCAGGTTCACATCTGTGGTGCAGGTTCCGTTTGGAGCCTCCATCGCAGAGGTGACAAACGTGAGCAATTGGATCTGCTTAATTGTTTCCGTCTCAATGATGGACACCACGGTGGAAACCTGACAGACCCATTGTACTTGATAGTTTGTTGGGTGCCGTGGGTCTCCAATGTGAATAGATCCCATGACTCCATTTTTTCACCTATGCGACGGAGGTTCTAACCAGGAGTTATAGGAGAATGGTTTATGTGCAGTCACCTCTACATTCTGTGCAGCTGGTGCGGCGTATCCCTATAAGCATTAGCAACCCTATAGGTGTTATCCATGTATTACAGATGATCACAGGAAGGGTAGTGGTTTAGAGTTCAGGAGTTGACCTGGCTGGAAGCTGCAGAGACTTAAGGGTATGTTCACACGGCTTATTTTGGCATGCGTTTCGCCGCGTATTGCGTAATGTGTGCCGCAGTTACGGTACTCCATAGCTCTCATAGAGAACTATGGATTATGTGTCGTCCCCCCGCGCGTACAATACGATCGTATTGTACATGCGGGGAGATATTTGACATGTCAATTGTTCACAGCGATTACGCACCGCTGACAATGCACGTCAATGGGGCCAGCAGGTTGCTGGCCCCCACCCCCCTGCTTTGGGAATACGTGCTGATCAGCGCAACTCCCAAAACGCACGCTGTTTGCGGCACGTATTGTATGTGCGCCACGTACTGCGTGCTGGATTCGTTTTTGGATCCGGTTTTCATTACATGAAAAACGCTTTGATAACTGCATCAAAACTGCATCCCAAAAAATGCATCTGCAAATGCATTTTTGGATGCGTTTTTCGGATCCGTTTTTCAATGCGTTTTCTTTCAAATCACAGACATTAAAATTTTAATCCAATGCGTTTTTCGGATGCGAAAAGCTCATCCAAAACGTACCCAAAAGTGTTACGTTTTTGGATCCGATTTTCAGGCTCCATAAATGCACTCCATTGTTTGCTATGGGTATTTCACTAGCGTAACACGCAAGTAGAATTGACATGACAATTCTTTAAAGGGATCCGAAAAATGCATAGAAAAGACGCAAGTAAACACGTATCGGTGACCACTCGTCTGAACGGCGATGCGTGTTTTACATTGAAACTAATGTAAATCACACCGCACATTTGCGTGTTTTGGGTCCAAAAAGCAGATCCAAAAACGGATCTGAAAAACGGCGTGTGAACATACCCTCTCCTTCCCCAAGTACTAATGCCTCATGACTCCCTAATACAAGGAAGAACCCTACTGCATATGTAGCCAAATATTGTTTTATGAGACTACCTGGCTGTTCTGTACGGCTGAAAGGGCTTAGAGGTGGGCGCCACAAACGTTCATTACCACATGTGCATTGCTGTTTTATTGCGCCCACTGGGCACTACTATCGTGCCATCTAGACATACCCATGATGGGTATTTGTTCTTATAATATCAGTGCTTTTAATATTTCCATCAAGCACATTTTGGTTTTGTATCTTTTTACGTTTTGATTTTTAAAAATGTGACAGCCGTCCATAATAATCTATCATGTACTATATATCTATTGTGTTAAATGTTAACACCATTAAAAAGTATCACGAAAAGTGTCTCCTGTTCTTTATACACCATTTATACTTGTACGTCTGATGTCAATACCTAATCGTAATACAGTTAGGACATGTTCACACGGGCAAATTTCGGCACGCGTTTCGCGTCGTATTTGCGCTCTAATACAAGCGAGATGCGCGCCGAAATTACGGTAATCCATAGCTCTCATAGAGCACTATTGATTACGCCTCCTCTCCCTGCTCGTACAATACGAACGTATTGTACGAGCAGGGAGATAAGTGAAATGCCGAATACGCGCCGTGAGTAATGCATGTCAATGGGGCCAGCGGGCTGCTGGCCCCCCCGCGCTACGGGATCAGCACGACTCCCAAATCACCCGCCGTAACTTTGTTTACTCAGTTTACAGTCAGAAACAACATACCAATGGTTTGGTTGCATATTTAATGAGGTTTTTTAGCCATCACCATTGACATCAATGGTAAATTTCAACGCGTTTTCCACATGGAAAACAACCATAAAATGCATATGTTCTTTTTATTTACCATGCATCGGTTTAGAAAACCACACACTGAATATACTTGTTGTACGAACTACAATGCGTATTTTCTATTGAGTTCAATGGGAATTTTTCTTTTTTTTTTTAGTCGAGTATTTCAAGCTGTAAAATTTCAGAAGGTTTTTAAGCATGAATTTTTGGACGCTTAAAGGGGTTTTGCCACAAAGGCATTTCAATCCTGATTTGTCCTCTCCTCTGCTTACAGTGTGCTCAAAAGGGGGCAGTTATGATTTGTTTGAACTGTGTATCATGTGACCCAGCAGGCTAGACATCACCATGCCTTTCTGCTCACTCTAGCCAAACAAAGGCCTGTTTATGTCAAGAGCTGTGAGTAGCTACAATGTAGCTGTATGGTTAGCACTTCTGCCTTTCAGCATAGGGGTCCTAGGTTCAAATCCCTGCAGGAGCCAATGCACATGATTGAGGTTTCTCTCTTCTCTTTATTTATTTACACTGTTTGACTAATTGCTAAGGAGTGTAGAGGACAGGAGAAGAATTAGAACACCTGAGGTTGAACACTCGCTCAGCAGTGAGTGTGTGTGATTACTAGGCAGAGAATAGACTGACAGTAGCTGCCTGAGAGGTGATGTCTGAGCATGTGCGGCCAGGTCTGAGGAGTCTCATCACTGGTTCTATCCCCTGGAGACGAGCTGTACACTATGGGTCACTAAGGGAGCAGCTGAAACAAAAATGGTGCAGAAAGATGAATGGTGAAAATGTTTATTATTTCATTTGCAAGCTTTCCGTGTCAATTTTACTTTGTGTCAAAACTGAAAATAAATCCACGTTTAAAAAAAATTTGCATCTTGTTAACGGCAATGATTTTCCAAAGGAAACATCGTAAGGCGGATTGTAGTCAGATTGGACGCTGATTCTGAGGCAGCTTTAACGCGGTATCCGCTGTGTGATCATACCCTACAAAGATTGTTTTTTTCTCCTGAAACCGGTGCTACCCTGTCACTATCTTTCCCCCTCTCCCTTCTTCCCCCGGCCCCTTGAGTTACTGTCACTCTCGACCCCCTATCTGACACCTCCAGTCCCTGTGGATCCCACATCCAGTTTCTCCCCCATTTGGACTTCTCCCCACTCTGACACCTATGAGTCACTGGATGTTACTACAGTCACTTATATGTCTGCAGAGCGCCTGTGTACAACTGGTATATACCCCAATATGATCACTGTATGGTGGTAATATACAGTCTGCAGAGCCTATGTACACTGGTGTCTACCACTATATGGTCACTGTATGGAGGTAATATACAGTCTGCAGAGCCTGTGTACACTGGTGTCTACCACTATATGGTCACTGTATGGAGGTAATATACAGTCTGCAGAGCCTATGTACACTGGTGTCTACCGCTATATGGTCACTGTATGGAGGTAATATACAGTCTGCAGAGCCTATGTACACTGGTGTCTACCACTATATGGTCACTGTATGGAGGTAATATACAGTCTGCAGAGCCTGTGTACACTGGTAACTACCACTATATGATCACTGTATGGCAGTAACATATGTCTGCAGAGCCTGTGTACACTGCTTCTCTAGCACGAGAGGGTCAGTGTATGGCAGGAATATTGGTGGCAGTGTAATGGTTCTATATTCGGGAACAGTATGGCGGTAGCATGGCTGTGGAGACTGAGTCGGTGCCTATTTTGCAGGAGTCGGAGTCGTCATAAAAGGGACCGACTCCGACTCCCAAAATATATAATAAGTTGTTCTAGTTGGCTCGATGCAGTTAAAGAGCAAGAGGAATTGGGTCCAGTCAGTGCTACTGTTCCCATATCTTCAGTCTTATCACATGAGGAGTGTAATTGATGACATGGAGCAGCTAAAGCGCTGCCCCAGGGGGAAAGATTCTGCTCCCATGGCAAACAGATTTCAGCAAAATTTTTCACCTGCTTTCAAAGTAGAAGAGTTCAATCATTCATCAAAACGGACTGTGGCAGAGGCAATTCCTTTATACCCTGAAATTGTTGAGATGTTGCCCCTGTGGTCACCGCTTTGCCTCCAACCCAAGTTAGTGTAGAGAGGCCGTTCTCTAGCCTGGAAATTATGAGCTCAGATGTGAGGTCATGTATGCAGGATCTGATGGAGGCAATACTATAATTTTTTTGTGCAGTAAAGTCATATCCAATAAATATATTTTACATTGACAAGAAAAATGGTAACAATGGTTTTAACTTGTGATTTTCAGGCTCCAGATCTCTCCATCCACTACAGCTTTGTACATGAGGCTACTGTAATTTTATACACAGTGATCTTACCGATCTTATACATAAATTTGACTTGCAAGTATTTAGTTTCTGCTTAGTTCTGCAGATTCTTTCCTATAACTGCATTGTTTTGCTCCTAAAAATCAAAATGTTAATTTTATTATTTTGTTAGTATTTGGGAAATCCACCTTTTGGTTTTCAATACTGCCTGAATCCTTCTGGGCTTTGGATCAGATTCAAGCATATCTTGACCAAAATCCGACCCCAGGTCTCTTCTATACATTCCCAATGTTGGTGCAGACTGGATTTGGATACAAATACAGCTTTTTCTTCGACTCTACCCACAAGTGTTTAAAAGATCAAAACATTGTTACCCTTTTGCTCGTCAGTGTCTGTTCTACCTAAATAGCTTGATTATTGTATTATAAGGTGATAAACAGCCTGATGTTGCCACTTTACTACAGTAAAGTTATCACTTAAACATGTGCCATGTATGAGGGAGTCGGAGTCAGGAGTCGGAGGCTTGGGAAATTGAGGAGTCGGAGTCAGGGCTTTGGCTTGCCGACTCCACAGCCCTGGGCGGTAGTATTCAGTCTCTATGTGGTCATGGTGTGGCGGTATTATTTGATGTTTGTATAGTGGTATACTAGTGTTGGTTTAGTCAGTAAGAGTACGGTGATATTTGCTCTTTGTATGGCGGTATTATGTGCTGCTAGGGTGGCTGCAAGTTGGTATATTTACAGTGGGAAGGGACCATTCTTTTAGTATCAGGCTGCAGCTGTCATTTTTACCTTCACTGGTTATGGAAAATGGGAGGGGAGCCCATATCATTTTTCATTTTTTTTTTTTCAAAAATCATTTATTTGAGGATCCTAAAATGGATAAATCCTGTAATCATTACAGTGGATGTCTATGTTTAGATTCTCAATAAATAAACTTTTGGGGAAAAAAAACCCTACACCCAACCCCACTCAGGCCCCCCTTCTCCTCCCACTCTAAAACCCAACCCTCCACTAAAAAAAAAAATCCCCACCCCACGTTAAGCTCCTCCCTTCCCCCCACTTTAACCCCTCCTCTCACTCTAAACCCCCTTCCCCCCAATCTAGCCCCCCTCCCCACTCTAACCTCCCCTCTCACTCTAAACCCTCATCCCTACTTTAGCACCCCTCTCCCACTCTAAACCAGGCTTCTTCAAACTACGGCCCTACAGCTGTTGGGAAACTACACCTCCCATCATGCCCACTGTTATAGGTTATATAAATGTATGATGGGAGTTGTAGTTTCCCAACAGTTAGAGGGCCGCAGTTTGAAGATGCCTGCACCCTCTTCCTCCACTCTAGCCCCCCTCTCTCTTTAGCTTCCCTCACCCACTCCAGACCCCCTATTTCATCCTAACCCCATGCCTTACCCACTTTAACCCCCTCCCCACTCTAAACCTCTATGTCCCACGGAAATGTACTCACCTGTCTTCTGCCACCGGCCAGCTGGAGAGCAGTCCTGGCACTGCTGGAGAGAGGGGTGGAGCTTTGTGGGCCCTGTAGTCCTGCCCGTGATCAACGGGCCTGCTGGCAGTGAACCGTGTCAGGCCTAGTGGCCAAAGTGAAGACTGTAGGACTTCAGGATTTATTTTTCTTTTACCAGGGTCCCCAACATTTTTTCCTGTCGGGACGTGAGGTGTTTAGCATTTTTACAAGGGTCTTCAATGGTTTTTCTGCCAGGGCCTTTTGTTAGGGTCCCCAACAGTTTTTCTGCTAGAACTTTGGGTGCTTAGCATTTTTAGCAAGGACCCCAATGGTTTTTCTGCCAGGACCTGAAGTGCTTAGCATTCGTCTAAACTGTTCTAATTTGAACTGGACAGTCCTGATATTGAGACTGTTTCCCAATATCTAAAAAGGGCTGAGAGCAGTGTGATTCCCCTCCATTCTCTGACTCCCCTCAGCCACTGCGCCTGCTACTCTGACTCCCTCAGTCACTGTCTCTCTCTTCCCTTTGACTCCTCCAGTCACCATCTCTCCCCTTCTGACCCCTCCAATCATTGTTTCCCCCCTTTCACCTCCCCAGTCAGTCTCCACCACTCTTAACCCCCAATCACTGTCCCCACGGTCACTGTTTTTCCACCTTTGACTCCCCAAGTCACTGTCTCACCCCTTGACCCCTCCAGTTACTTTCTCACCCCCAAGTTAGTCTCTCCTCTCTGACCCCTCCAGCCACTATTACCTCCATATAGTAATCATATAATGGTAGATACCAGTGTACACAGGTTCTGCAGACTGTATATTACCTCCATACAGTAACCATATAGTGGTAGACACCAGTATACACTGGCTCTGCAGACTGTATATTACCTCCATACAGTAACCATATAGTGGTAGACACCAGTATACACAGGCTCTGCAGACTGTATATTACCCCCATACAGATACCATATAATGGTAGATACCAGTGTACACTGGCTCTGCAGACTGTATATTACCTCCATACAGTAACCATATAGTGGTGATAAAAGTGCACACAGTGCAGTTACATTTAGTGACTCACAGGTGACGTCTTGTCTCTTTCTCTTTTCTTCTCCATCCAGTCCAGGCCACCATGACGATTTCTCCCTGCAGAGTTCACAACACAAACACCTAAGAATCTTCAATTTTTTTTTTTTTTTAAGCACTTTCCTAACTAACTGTGCCCTCCCCCCATGTACAAACTCCCCATCCATAGTGCCCCAAATGGTAATAATTACCCCCCTTGTTGCCCTGGTAGTTAGGTAGGCAGGGCCCCTAGTAGCTCGATATATAATCCCCCTTGGGAGGTAGGGATAGATTACCCCTTTCCCTGTAAGTAGTCATATAGGGCTCCCAGTAGGTAGGTAGGTAGGGTCCCTCCAGTAAGTAGATAGGGGAATCCACTAGGTGTCTATATAGGCGCCCCGATAAGTTAAATAGCTAGAGCCCCCCCCAGTAGGTAAGTAGATAGGGACCCCCAGTAGGTAGGCAGATAGGGGTCCCCAGCAGGTAGGTAGGTAAATAGGGCGACCCGCTAGGTAGGTAGATAGGGCCCCCAGAACATAGGTAAGTAGATAGGGGCCTCCAGTAGGTAGATACGTGCCCCCAGTCAGTAGGTATATAGGGAGCCCCAGTGGGTAGGTAGGAAGCTAGGGGCCCTCATGAGGTAGGTTTGAAGAAAGGGGCCCCCATTAGGTAGGTAATCACCGCTCCACCGGTGAGTCCTTCACATCACTGTATACAGCTGGGGCAGGGAGTGCGTAGCTTTCTCTGATCAGCCACACAACTCGATTGTATGCGCATCGCAAGGACGCACATACAATTACAAATAGCCAATATGGAAGAAAGGACCGGCCTGCCAGCTGTTCTTTCTACCATTCCTGTGAAGCAAGGAGGTGGTAGCTGCCGACTGGGACCCATATGGCAGTACCAGCTGTACAGTGGCCCTGCTTGTATAGCTTGTCTGGTATTGCAACTCTGTCTAGTCACTTGAATGGAACCAAGTTGCAATTCAAGATATGACCCATGGACAACAGTGGCGCTGTTTCTTGAAAAACGCTTCTCTGACATAGCATCTTGAGAGTTTAATGCTGGATAGAAGTATAGAGGAAGCATATGCCAAATTATCTTCTAACAGTTTGGGATTCTGTCATTTTGCATTAATCCTGCATGGTAAGTATTAAAGTAAACTGAAAAACAAAGTGTCAGCAGTCTCAAGTGATTAACATGTCAGGCATGGAAATCAACCACATGGTTACTGGGAACATCAACCGCAGCCTGTTTGCTCATCCTGCATGCTTAAACCCATAGACAAACGAGAAAGACTGTGCTTGTATGTGTGGTCATATGGAAGAACCCTCTAACGCTATGTTCATAGGACTTATTTTTTTTAAATAAGCACTTATTTCACAGAAGAAATGCATGTTTTAAGCGTCTTTCCACATGTTTTCTTCATTTAATGCTTATTTTCGTGCATCCCTGATCTGTTTCTTTGGCACATTTATGCACCAAAAAAAGCGTGCTGGGAGAAAGAAATGTCAGTGGGAGCACCTCAGTAGTATGTGCTGGCCAGCGCATACTTCTGAAGCAACAGGCATATAGCGGCACACACAGTATGCACTGCTATGCAATGCTCCTTTTCATAATCAGCCCTGTAAAACCACAGTGAAAAATCAAAACCACATCAAATTTGGCGCTCATTTCCTGCTACTGATTTACCCGCAAAATGCAGATTTTCCAAAATGGAAAATCTGCAGCATTTCTGTTATTATTATTATTATTTATTTTAGAGCGCCATTAATTCCAGGGCGCTGTACATTTAAGGGGAATTACATACATAACAAATATTGAACAAATACAAATGGTGACAAAAATGAAACAGAGAGGAAAGAGGACCCTGCCCGCGAGGGCTTACAACTATGTCCTCAGACTAGTAGTTATGATGCACCAATGAAGCGATCGGGTTTTCAGTATAGCATTAGCCACATGCATCCCCCTCATACAACATTAAACTAGATTATTTCGAAAAATGTATTTAATAGAAACTTAGAAATACATAATAAAAATCATCAGTGCAGGTGACATTATTCTGTAGAGAATGGATACAAAATGAGGTATACTGTGTGTAAAGCCTTCAGTGATTTATATAAACACCTCTAGAAATGTCGTCCTGAGTGCAGCAATCCGGGTTAAGATTGAACGCTCCGTGCTTTTGTGGTAGCTTAAACCTCTCTAGACCAAGATGTTCTCATACCTAAATGATAGCAAAATTTCGCCTTTGGGAATACCACTCCTTTGGGTGAATTTTTAATGTTTTATTTTATACTTTACCCAGATCTACTATTTTTTTTTAAGTTTTAATCTTACAAATGTCCTTTTTTTCCCCCCTCTTTTGCAATTGAACATAATTAGTTTAACATGGGAAATGTATGTAGTAGAATAATCCCCGTACCAGGTATAGCCATCTACTATGCTTGAAAAAGGAAGGAAAGTATTCCGAAACGTTGCGCCGCTGCTTGGCAGCACGTAGCTGCACTCCAACATCATCAGCTCTCAATGACTGAACTATACATTTACCCTCTGCAATGAGTGGAAGAATCTACAGCTAGGTACTGCCACGCTACTATTGTATTATTTCATTGCCTAAGGTGTTCGTCTGTTGAATGTACTGCACATGCACCTATTACAAAATATAAAGATAAAACATTTTTTGATAAATTACTCTATAGCCCTTGTGTTTTTTGCAGTTGTAGTTTCCCAACCGCTGAAGAGCCGCACTTTGCAGACTACTGCTGTACAGTAACTCACGGGTGATGCCATGAGCCGACAACCCTATCCAGGCACCCCGCCTCCTTTAGGGTAACCATAATGCCGATTTGGCCCTCCCTGTCAAAAGGCGTTGCACATACTGCGGGTAGGGGTTAAAAACAAATATCTCATAAGTTTTTTAATTTCTTTACCTTTTTTTTTTTTTTTTATTCATATTTTTACTTATATAAGTGCAATGTCACAAGTTTACATGGCAATGGCCCAAAGGCAGGAAAGGAGCTTGCAACATTCAGGTTATATTGCAGAACACTGCTCTTTTTTTTGACAAGGTGCTGACCATTTCAGGACCCTGTCGCTTCAGTAAGACCGGGGTGACGCAGTGTGAGCCTAATCCCTATTTAAAGGCAGAGCGCAATATGCCACTAAAAAAGGACCTATTCCAGCTGCATAGGGCATAAGCGGCTGGAACACAAATCAATATATTGTGGTCATAGAGGGGATAATTCCTTTACTTCCCTGCTGCTGATATCTGTTGCAGTACAAGATTAAATATATGGATTAGATTAAATTAGATTAAATTATGGATAGATTACATACATTTTAAATAAAATATTTTGAATATTTTACCCATGCATGATATTATAAGCTGTTTGTGTGTCTGCAGATGGAACCTGCCAGTTACTAAAGTCCTGTGATTACAGCAGCCTTGGCACTGATTCTAGCAGAGTGTTGGGGTATGTTCACACGGTTGATATTGACGCTGTTTTGGAAGCGGTTTTCGGAGCGTTTACGTTCCCAAAACAGCAACCAAGACGCCCCCAGTTCTTTTTCATTGTTTCCTATGTAAAACAGCATTTGTAGTTCACACACATCGAGGTTTTTACTTGCATTTTCCACACTTCTTTGGAAGCTGTTTTGGGCACTGAAATAGAAGTGTCATGTCAATTCTTGAAGCATTTTTTAGTCATGTTTCTCGGTGTGTTTTTTGACCTGGCTATTAATTTGTATGGGTGAAAACAGTGTTGAAAACCTCGGCCACAACCTCATTCAAAAATGCGCCGAGAAATGCGTCTAAGGCTATGTTCACAGGGCGAGTTGAGTCCGTGTGAACATACGCTTTTAGATGCATGTTTGGTCCGTCTGTCGGCTCCTAAACGGACCCAAACACGCATCTAACAAATAACAGTGTGATTTACATTGCTTTTAATATGAAACACGCATCGGCGTTCATACGAGTGATCGCCGATGAGTGACTTATTGTGTCTTTCGGATCCGTTCCAAGAACTGACATGTCAATTCTTGGTCCGAAAGACAAAGCAGGAGCCCTTATAATAAACTATAGGGTGCGATCCTGCTGCATCCAACACACATCCAAACAAGCAGCTACGTGTTGAATCCTTTTAGGGTCCGATCGACGATACGAATTTCGGATCCAAAATCGGATCCAAAAACGCTGTGTAAACAATCCCTTAAACCTCTTCTAAAGAAGCGTGTTTCAGGCGAGGTTTCGATGCTGTTTTGGGAGCAGAAGCGCTCCGAAAACCGTTTCGGAAACAGCATCAAAATCAGCCGTGTGAACATCCCCTTAGTGGAGTGCTAAAGGGGAGCAGGTGAAGTGGTGGTAATAATGTCAGTTTGCTGAGAGATTGGCTGTAGATCCACTGTATCTGTAGCATGGCAAGTGTTGTACATGAAGATCCAAAAGCACCATGAACGAAGCCAGTAGATAGCTGAAATAATAAAAGTTAAAGGGGTTATCCCAGTCTTTAAAACTGATGGTCTATTCTTACGAAAGGCCATCAATATTAGATGAGTGATCATCCAAGTCTTGGCATCCCCACTGATCAGCTGCTTAGAGAGGGTCCCATTCATACATTTAGCAGCCGCTGTGCCCAATATTCCAGCTCACTACAGCTATAACCCACTCACCTGAATGGGACTGAGCTGTGATACCAAGCACATCCTCTAAGGTGCCGTTCACACGGCTAATTTTGGCGCGGATTGGCGCCGGATTTGCACTTTAGTACGGCTCCAATCCGTCGCAGTAATTACGGTAATCCACCGTTCTCATAGAGAACAGTGGAATCCGTCGCTCCTCTCCGCTCGGCGAATCCGCCGGGCGTGGAGAAAGTCACTTGCACATTATCCAGGCGCAATACGCGCTGTGGATAATGCAAGTCTATGGGGCCGGCGGGCCGCGCCCCCGCCCCTTATACACGCCGGAATTGCGAGCGCAATCCGGCTCGCAATTCCGGCATGAATAAGCCGTGTGAACCGGGCCTAAATGTACTGACCTGGCTTAGGAGTCAGAGTCCCAGGAATCTAAGGGTATGTTCACACGGTGTTATGGATCCAACTTTGGATCCGAAAATCGCATCCAAAAATGCAGAGTCAATCGGATCTAAAATGCATCCAACATGAGGGTGCGTGTTTGGATGCGTTTTGGCTGCAGCAGGATTGCACCCTATAGTTTTAAATAGGGTGCTGCTGCGTGTTTCGGATCAAGAACTGACATGACAATTCTGTGAATGGATCCGAAAGACGCATCAGAACGGCGATGTGTGTTTTACATTGCTGTCAATGTAAAATCACACTGCAAATCCTAAGGCCGGGTTCACGCAGCGTACTGTGCCGCATACAGTACGTGCCACAATACGTGATCATGCAAGCGCATTGAGGCGCAACAGCGCAAATGAGGGGGAGGAACATACGTGCCTCCTATACTTTACTTCTTGCCCGTGCGTATGCACCTGAAAAGAAGTGGCGCCACTTCTTTTCAAGCGCGCTAATTGTAAAATACATTGATGTCTTGGACAACTGCATTGTAAAATGTTTGAGCCCCAAAAATACAACCCAAAAGATGTCATGTGAACACCCCCTATGACTAAACTATTGATCTTCATGAACAGGATACCCTCTTATTAATAAAAATACATAATATATAAGCAGCCAAAAATAAAATAAAAGATTACATAAAGTTAAAATGTGTGTCCTGAGAATCCCCCTCAACTCTGGATCTTCCTGGTAGGTTTTCTTTTGATGAAAATCATGGCCTCGTCACACGTCAGGTTATGAGCGGTTTTCTTGTGGCAGGCAATGTGAACCAGTTTCAAGTTTTCCATAGTAAATAAGAGGTTAAAGAAATATTTCCAGTTGATTTGCCTCCCGTTACTTTCCGTCAGGGCTCCAGTAAGACGCGGCAGGACGGTTCGCTTCTTCTCGATCCTTATACAAATACATAATTGTTAACTTATTAGAAGAATGATGTCTCGCATTTCTGAAATAACAGCATCTGCAAAAGATATTACCTGGCTCTCCAAGACTTAAGGTGGAAAATGCTCTTCAGGCCTCATTCAGACAGAATATGATAGAGGAGAGAAGCTGAGCTCTGTGATTTATAGGGTTATATGATAGAGGAGAGGAGCTGAGCCCTGTGATATATAGGGTTATATGATAGAGGAGAGAGAAGCTGTGCTCTGTGATATATAGGGTTATATGACAGAGGAGAGGAGTTGAGCTCTGTGATATATAGGGTTATATGATAGAGGAGAGAAGCTGAGCTCTGTGATATATGGTTATATGATAGAGGGAGAGAAGCTGAGCTCTGTGATATATAGGGTTATATGATAGAGGGAGAGAAGCTGAGCTCTGAGAAAATAGGGTTTATATGATAGAGGGAGAGGAGCTGAGCTCTGTGATATACAGGGTTATATGATAGAGGGAGAGAAGATGAGCTCTGTGATATATAGGGTTATATGATAGAGGAAAGAAGCTGGGCTCTGTGATATATAAGGTTATATGATAGAGGGCAATAAGCTGAGCTCTGTGATATATAGGGTTATATGATAGAGGGAGAGAAGCTGAGCTCTGTGATATATAGGGTTATATGATAGCGGAGAGAAGCTGAGCTCTGTGATATATAGGGTTATATGATAGAGGAGAGAAGCTGAGCTCTGGGATATATAGGTTAAAATGATAGAGGAGCTGAGCTCTGAGATATAGGGTTATATGATAGAGGGAGAGGAGCTGAGCTCTGTGATATACAGGGTTATATGATAGAGGGAGAGAAGCTGAGCTCTGTGATATATAGGGTTATATGATCGAGGATAGAAGCTGGGCACTGTGATATATAAGGTTATATGATAGAGGGCAATAAGCTGAGCTCTGTGATATATAGGGTTATATGATAGAGGAGAGAAGCTGAGCTCTGTGATATATAGGGTTATATGATAGAGGAGAGAAGCTGAGCTCTGTGATATATAGGCTTACATGATAGAGGAGAGAAGCTGAGCTCTTTGATATATAGGCTTATATGATAGAGGAGACAAGCTGAGCTCTGTGATATATAGGTTATATGATAGAGGAGAGAAGCTGAGCTCTGTGATATAAAGGGTTATATGATAGAGGAGAGGGAGCTTTGTGATATATAGGGTTATATGATAGAGGAGAGGAGCTGAGCTCTGTGATATATAGGGTTATATGATAGAGGAGAGAAGCTGAGCTCTGTGATATATAGGGTTATATGATAGAGGGAGAGAAGCTGAGCTCTGTGATATATAGGGTTATATGATAGAGGAGAGAAGCTGAGCTCTGTGATATATAGGCTTATATGATAGAGGAGAGAAGCTGAGCTCTTTGATATATAGGGTTATATGATTGAGGAGAGAAGCTGAGCTCTGTGATATATAGGGTTATATGATAGAGGAGAGAAGCTGAGCTCTGTGATATATAGGGTTATATGATAGAGGAGAGGAGTTGAGCTCTGTGATATATAGGGTTATATGATAGAGGAGAGGAGCTGAGCTCTGTGATATATAGCGTTATATGATAGAGGAGAGAAGCTGAGCTCTGTGATATATAGGGTTATATGATAGAGGAGAGGAGCTGAGCTCTGTGATATATAGGGTTATATGATAGAGGAGAGAAGCTGAGCTCTGTGATATATTTGATAACTTTTTTCCAATTTTTGGGGGACGTGAAATGACCAACAAACTGGGATGTCCTCTTCCGGCCCGCTCTCTGCTGTCTCAGGAGCCCCATTGTTCCAAGTGCTGCGTGTTTGAGACCCCTGGGTTAGATGTTACACTGAAGTAAATGGGTTTTAGGACTGAATGATGAGGGCCGCAGCTATTAATTACAATATTTTTCCATGACTAGTTCTTACCTGTGGTCCAGGTTCCATGTGCTGAACAGAATCCTGCTCTCCCGGTTACTGTACGGATTAATGGAGTGCTTGGAACTGCAGTCATCCATGTCAAAAGGACCCTACAGGACAGGAATTCAGACCCAAAATATGAGTAACACACAAGAGCAGTGCAGTATTACATATGGTTGAAACCAGAAGTTTCCATCCACTGTATAAAAAGCCCCATCTGCAGGTTTTTCTCACTATCTGACATGAAATCAGAATAAACCTTCCCTGTTTTAGGTCAATTAGCAACCAAAATTATTTATATTTGCCAAATGCAGAATAATGAGAGAGAATTTGTAAGGCATTTTTATTACTTCTGTGAAGTCATAAGTTTCCATACACTGGGATTACTCTGCCTTTGGGACCGCCCATATGATGATGTAACATCTTTGGAAGCTTCTGATTTATTGGCAACATCTGAGTTAGAGACACAGTTGTGGATGTATTTTAATTCACACCAGAAACACACTGCTTCTGTATGTAACATCATGGGAAAGTCTAAAGAAATCAGCCAAGATATCAGGAAGAGAATTGTGGACTTGCACAAGTCTGGATCATCCTTGGGTGCAATTTCCAGATACCTGAAGGTGTCTCAAACATCTATATAAATAATTATACGCAAGTACAAACAAGATGCGAATGTCCAGCCATCATACCACTCAGGAAGGAAACGGGTTCTGTGTCTCAGAGATGAACGTGCTTTGGTCCGACATGTGCATATCAATCCAAGAACAAAAGCAAAAGATATATTGAAGATGGTGGCGGAAGCTGGTAAGATTGTGTCATTATCCACAGTGAAACAAGTACTGTATCAACATGGGCTGAAAGGCCGCTCTGTCCGGAAGAAGCCATTACGCCCAAAAAAACCCGTAAAAAAGCCAGATTAACTCCTTAACGACCGCCTGCCGACTTTAGACGTCGCTGCAGACTACGGAGTTTGCGGCGCCCGGCGCCACAATTGTGCTGGGATCGGGGCTGTGCTACACAGCCCCGATCCCAGAGCATCCTCTGTTAGCACCGGGCAGCAGAGGAAACCTCCGAAAACCCGGTGCTTTAACCCTTTGATTGCGGCAGTGCGTTACCGCAGCGCAATCAAAGGGTTCCCCTGCTCTGTCGGGTGATCGGATCACCTGCTCACCCGACAGAGCCCGGGGAACGGCTGCACAGTCAGCTATGGGGACCGAGCGTGGCCCCAGAGCTGTCTGTGTACTAAGCCAGTGACTAGGACGCACTGTGTGCTGTCCTAATCACTGCCTGTGTCAGACTGACACAGATTAGAATGTATTAGCAGATATGAATATGCTAATACATTACTAAGTGTAAAAAAAAAATGTAAAAAAATGTTAAACAGTTCTCCCTTCATGGGAGTAAAAAAATAAGTTAAAAAAAAACACAAAAACTGTAAAAAAAAGTGTAAAAAAATAAATAAAATAAAAATATTTAATAAAAAATAATTGTGCACAAATTACACGCACAAAAAAACCTACACATATTTGGCATCCACACGACCGTAATAACCTGCATAATTAATTTAACAAGTTATTACGTGTGAAATGTGAATGGTGTAAAAAAAAAATAAAAAAACTAATTTAAAAAAAAAAATAAAAAAAAAATACTGCAGTTATTTATAAGTGAATTTAAACTATTCCCCCATAAAGTACAACTTGTCTCGAATAAAACGAGGCCTCATACAACTGCGTCATTGAAAAAATAAAAAAGTTACAACTGTTGAAATGCAAGGAGGCAAAAACTAAAAAACACGTTCTGGTCATTAAGAACTTTTCGGGTGTTCGGCTTCAGGGGTTAATGTTTGCAGATGCACACAGGAACAAAGACCTCCATTTTTGGAGACATGTCCTGTGGTCTGACGAAACTAAAATTTAACTGTTTGGCTATAATGAGCATTGTTACATTTGGATAAAAAAGATTGGAAGCCTAAGAACATCACCCCGACTGTGAAACACGGGGGTGTCAGAATCATGTTGTGGGGTTGTTTTGCTGCAGGAGGAACTGGTGCACTTCACAAAATATATTGCATTGCATTATAATGATAGAAGATTATGTGGCAATACTGAAGCAACATCTCAATACATCAGCCAGGAAGTTAAAGCTTGGGTGGAAATGGGTATTCAAAATTGACAATGACCCAAATCTACTGCCAGACCGGTTACAAAGTGGCTTAAATTAAAGTTTTGGAGTGGCCCTGATCTCAATCCTATTGAATATTTATGGGCAAAGGTGAAAAGGCAGGTGCGAGAAAGGTGACCTACAAACATGGCTCAGGAAGGCTATGTCTACACTGCACAGAAAAACGTCCTTTTTTTCAGCGTTTTTCGTTTTATAAAAACGCTTGAAAAACGACTGCAATCATCTCCCATAGACTCTATTGTAAAACCCTCCTGCTGTCTACACTGAGCTTCTTTTTTCTGCTCGTTATTTTCACTGGTCGTATTTTGCAACATGCTCTAAAAAACGGCAGAACAGGGCAGAAAATTTACTACAAGAGTCTATGTAAAGCGCCGGACGTCTTTTGGCGCGTTTTTTGGCGCGTTTTCTGCCGCGATTTTTCAATGAAAACACTCCCAGGAGACCCAAGTCCCACCTATAATGGGTGTAACAAAGGTTATATCTTATCAAATCTGTATACAAGTGTCTGTTGAGTCTTTTTTTGTACCTTTTGTAATAAAATGATCATGCTTTGGTCGCTAACGATTTTTGCGCAATTCATGTTTTTTTCGCTAAAAATACGTTTTTTACAGATTTTGGCGTCAGAATCTTTTTTTTTTTTTTATACAGATTTTGATGCTAAAATCCTTTTTTAAACATATTTTGACGCTAATAAAGTTATCTTGCTACTGATGCTGAAAATACGTTTTTTTACGGATTTTGGCGCCAGAATCCATTTTTTTAGTTTTTTGTCACTACAATATTTTTTTTTTTACAGATTTTGGCGCTAATAAAGTTATCTCGCTTCTGACGCCAAAAATCCGTTTTTTTTTACTGATTTTGGCGCAATAATCCGTTTTTTTACGTTTTTTGGCACTAAAATAATTTTTTTTTACAGATTTTGGCGCTGATAACGTTATCTAGCTTCTTACGCCAAAAAACTGTTTTTTTTACGGATTTTGGCGCAAGAATCCTTTTTTTTACGTTTTTTGACACCAAAATAATTTTTTTTACAGATTTTAGCGCCAATAACATTTTCGCTTCTGACGACAAAAATACATTTTTTACGGATTTTGGCGCAAGGATCCATTTTTTATGGCTTTTGGGGCAAAAATCCGTATCTTTACAGATTTTGGCGCTAATAAAGTGATCTAGCTTTTGACGCAAATAAATAAATTTTTACAGATTTCGGCGCCAGAATCCGTTTTTTGACGGATTTGGGGGCTTAGTTCAATATCTTTAAAAATTTTGGCGCTAATAAACTGATCACGCTTCTGACACTAAAAATATTTTTTTTACGGAATTTGGCGCAATAATGCGTTTTTGGGGAATTTGGCGCTAAAATCCTTTTCTTTACAGATTTTGATGCTAATAAAGTTATCTTGCTGTATGCAAAGATAATGTGGGTTTTTGTGGATTTTGGGCAAGAATCTGGTTCAAAATTTAATAAAGCTGCAGCACGCAGCAGCAGCACACAAAGGACAATGTGCTCAGAATGGCTACAGTGATCTAAGGAAGTGACTACTTAACATGTTAACTCCGCCTGTAGGGTGTAGTTTATATCCAATGGCTTAATTTGCGCATACATTAAAAAGCAGAGCAAAGACGCTCCAAAAAACGCTTCAAAAAACGCTCCAAAAAACGAAAAACGCACCAAAAAACGGACGTTTTTTTAGCTGCTTTTCTGAGTGGACAGAAAACTCAGCTTCATGAATGTTTTTTGTTGTTTTTTTTAAACACACTTTATTTTTTTTTTTTATTTTAAGAAAAACATAACAAAAGAACAACATAATGTATTATAAAGAACACGGCAAAAGAGTACAATACGCCACTACGGGGAAACCCCAGCAGTTTTTCTCTGTGGCTACAACCAATCAGTCAACCCCTAAGCCATGTCCCATAAAAATCAACGTAGCGAATAGTATTCAAATAACTACAAGAACAATAACATTAACATCACTGTCATCATCGTCCTGCCGCAGAGCAAGGGTAAAGCTCACATAAATCCACCGTTTCTGTGGACCAGAAGGTTAAGAACCAAAAATCAAGCATCTAATATCACTTATCAAGAATCAAGAGGGGTCTCAGGATCTCCATTTTAATATTCGTCTGAAGACATCAGAGCCATGTCTCCTACGCAAATGTAGGTGGGGAGTAGAAACAAAGGAGTAGCCAACTAGAGCAGACAGATCATACTTTTACCGCTAATCTACCTAGAGTCCCCGACACAGATAGTGTCAAGTACCATTTCGTGAGGGTAAAGGGTTTCATAAAAGTGTATACCTCCAAGTCTGTATAGCATGTTTCGATAAATGATTTCATTTCTTAAAATACTTTTCGGTATGTGTCTCTTTTGTTCTGATCATATCTAACTTCTCTAGATGTGCGTAGTGTTTGACCATTTGGATGATTTCATCGGTGGATGGAGTGGAGGGTGATAGCCACCTATTTAATAGTCCTCTTTTGGCTGCTAGTAAAATGATATGAATTATGGGTAGGTTAGTAGCTTCAGCTGGGAGATCATGAAAGAGGAGTTCCTGTGGCTGTACAGAAAGTTTAATCTTAAATTTTGAGTGAATAAAGTCCACCATCCCCTCCCAAAAGGACTTAGAGTATGGGCAATTCCAAATTCCATGGGCCAAGTCAGACTTTGAGAGATCGCACTTCGGGCAAGCTGTGAGACGATCGGGGCAAGACGGGTGAGGGGGTATATTAAAACCAAAAATTGCACTATGGGCTAATCGAAAATAGGTGTCCCTCCAACGTTCACTAATTACAAATTTTCGTATCTTGGCCCAACCTTCTAAAATAATTTGATTGATATTAACTCCCGGACACACAGATTCCCACTTGCTGAACAGTGAAGTGGGTGGCTTATCTGGGAAAGGGTCCCTCAATCCTGCATATATAGCTGATAATGGGTAGGAAGAAGTATGTGTTGAGAGAAAGGAATCGAAGTGGCTAGGTTCCAAGAAATTAGGGACATCGGGAATTAAGCTTTTGCAAAAGCTGATGATCTGTCTATAAGCCAAAAAGTGGGAGCTAGGGATGCCAATTTGTGCCTGGAGTTCTTCAAATGAGAGAAATCTTTTGTCTGGCTCTTGTATCAGCTGTGTTACTCAATTGATCCCTTTCTCTCGCCAAAATTTTGTTAGTAATATCATTTTCTGGGGACGTTATATTGATGACATCATCAAACTGTGGTCAGGTGATAGAGAAAACTTTCTCTCTTTTATTGAGAGCCTCAACGTCAACTCCGTAGGTTTAAAGTTCACGTTCGAAATCAACGACCGTGAGCTAGTATTTCTGGCCCTTTTGATAAGAAAATCTAAATGATGGGATTTTGGGGACAACCATTTTTTGAAACCAAATGCAGGAAACACCTTTTTAAAAGGGAGAGTTTCCATCCACGTTCCTAAAAAAAAGGGGATTCCCAAAAGGGGCCCGTACATTAGAAAATCGCAAAAAAATTCCCCATCCTTAAGCATAAAAAAGAAGAAGCTGATCGATTAAAAAAAAGATTTTTTGAGCCCAGGTTAAACCCAAAAAAAAGGGTTTTTTCTAAAGGGTACTCATTTGCACGCATTTCTGAAGAAATTCATTTCTTCAGGGTTTATTTTCCCTAATAAGAACTGTGGGGTTCCCCCACGTATTTTGGCACCCTTTTATCTTGCGTCTTCCCAGATTCGCTCTTTATCAGGAGTTTTTGGGGCCCTTTTCTCACCCAGGCCCTAAATTTTTTCCAAATTTTTTTGGAAACCCAGCCCCCCCCGGGGGTATTACATTCAGGAGAGGGAGAAATATTGGGGATCGAAATTGTACATAGTTTATATACCCCTCCCCGTCCCCCCCCCCAATGTGGGTTTTACTACAAAAAAAGTTTTTGGGGGAAAAAGATGTGGGGAGTTGTAAAGAAGTGGGGGTAATTGATTTTTCTCTAAATCATTCACCTGTATTTTTTGACGGGGGCCCTTCCTTTTTTTGATGGCAGTTATGCAAATTGCCAAAAAAAAAGGTGTCATTATCGTGTTTTCCCGTCCATGCCCGTCCATGATGTTTTGGAAAAAAAAAGCGTTTAATGAGACGCCGTTTTTTTAGAACATATTTGGGGATATTAAAAAATAAAAGGGCTCTCCGGGCTAAAGCCATATGAATTTTCCTTCCAAAATGTGATAACCCCCTTTTCTTTATCCTTTTTTTTGTTAAACGGGAAATGGGCCCCCTTTTCCCGGGGGGGAGACTTTGACGAAAACATTAAAAAGGGAAAACCCCCCTTTTGGGTCTTCAATCTTAAAAACATTGAAGCCAAGGGGTCTCAATGATTTTTTGTCCTTTGCCCCCATTTTATTTAGCCCAAAATTTTTCAATTCACTAAAAAATTTTCTATTTATGCATCATCCCGTATTAAAATTTTCTATGGGGGTCCAAAGTGCTCCCTTTTTTTTTATGTATCTTCTTCCAGTATTTTTTATTTATCATTCATATTTGAAATTCAACTTTGTATGTTAAATATTTTTTTTGCTTTATTAAAATTCTTTTCAAAAAGAAAAATTTTGGTTTCGGGGAAAAAAATAGCAAAGAAAAATCTTTCGTTATCTATTGGGGTTCCTCAATTTGGGCCCTTTAGTTTGGTACCTTTTCTGGGTCTATTACTTTAAAATTTTATCTGGTTAGTTGCACATAATATTTCCCGCCCCTATGGGCTTGTTTTTTTTATTTATTTTATTTGTACACTATATAGCGTTTGTACTGCCACAACGTGTTTTTTTTTTTTTTTTTTCTATTTTTTGGTTTAGTATTAATTAGCCCTATTTTCGGGGATATTAAAACACTTGTAAAATACCTATTGGAACTCTATATATCTTAAGGATTCCCTTTTTTTTGGGGGTCTTTATAAAAGGGTTTTTCACAAATATTTAAAAGTTTAGCGCATACAATTTTTTTGCTTATAGGCTTTGCTTTTTATAATTTTAAAAAAATTTTTTTGTTAGCCCTTTTTATTGCCCTGTTGTATGTTTATTTTCGGTTTTTCCCAAAACCTTTTGGGTCTGTCTGCGATATTTTTCAGTCATTTTATTTTGCCGTCGGCCCCTTTCTGAGGAAAAGCGCCGGGTTTACCGCGGCAAACACCTTGGTTTTTGTAGTTTTTTAACTGTTTGTTTTTCCCTCCCGTTACTGCACTTGCACGAGCATTTTTCGGTTTTTTGCATGCCGGGGCCTTGTAGTTTTTAACACCTTTGTAACAAGTGTTTTTTTTTTTTTTTGGGGGTTGGCCTACAGGGTCGTGGTTGCAAAAGGGGCTAATGGCTGGGT
Organism: Phyllomedusa bahiana; assembly: GCA_025379985.1. Taxonomy (NCBI): domain Eukaryota; kingdom Metazoa; phylum Chordata; class Amphibia; order Anura; family Hylidae; genus Phyllomedusa; species Phyllomedusa bahiana. The sequence continues at coordinate 30,193 of JAODAL010039989.1, forward strand.
TTCTAATTGGGTCAATTTGCCTTTCAAAATTTTGGCTTGTGATTCACTGAAATTTTTTATTGCTTTGGGCCTTCTCAGTTTTTAAACAGATAGCGGGGGCTGTACATGAAATTATCCTGGACCCCTCCTCTATCTTTTTCCGCCCGTTTTTCCCTCATTAAGGGACGTGAGTTATATTTTTTTGCATACCCCCTTTTTTGATTTTTCCTTAGTTTTCCGTATTGTTTTTATCAACTGCAATTTTTCCCTGTTTAAAAAACCCCCATCTAGGGGCAAACCCCGTTTTGGAAAATTGGAATTTTTTATGCGTTAAATTTAAACATCTTCCCTTTGGGGCCCTTTATCCCAAATTCATAGTATTATTGAACATCAAAAGTATATTTGGGCTGTTTTTTAAAAGTTTTTTTATCACAGCACTTTTTTTTTTTTGTCACCCCCATTTGTGGTATAAATGTTTTTCTTTTTTTTTTTTTTAGATGTAGCCCAGGGGGCAAAAAAAGTTATTTAGGGTTTCCCTGTGGGGGCGCCCTTTTTTGGGGCGATTTTTCCCCTTTTTTTAGGGGGAAGGGCGGGCTTTGATAGGGAAAATTTGGGGTTTTCTTTTTCGTTTTTTTCTCAAATTTTTATTTATTTTTTTTAAAAGTTATTTTTTTATGTATCTTTTTTCTTAGGTGGTTTTACCCGTAGTTGTTTTTGGGTTTTAAAATTGGGTTGGAAAACCCAAACTTCATTTTATTTACCCCAAAAGGGTTTTCTACACCTATACATCGTGCTTAAGAGGGGTAAAATGGTATTTTTTGTGTTTTGAAACTCAGGGCTCCTTTAGGGGGAAACCCTTTCCCTTTTTTTAGTATTATTCTCCTTTTTGGGGCTCTTGGGGGACACTCCCTTTCCCCTTGGGTGAAAAATGGGGGACTGAGGGGGAGGGGGTTTTTTCGATAAAGAAAACATCAGTATTCAAAAAAGTAAATTTTTTTTTGTCCCAACTTTTTAAGGAATTTTTAATTTTGAAAATATCGATTGAAAATTAAAATTTATGGTGGGAGCTTAAAAAAATTTGGAAAAACCCCAAATCAAAAATAATATAGTTCCCAAAGGGTTAAAATCCCCAAATTTTTCCCGGGATTAAAAATAAAAAACCCAGAAAAAAATGCACTTTTTAAAAAAGGAGGCGACTTTTCTTCCCTGGTTTTATGAATATTCTTGTGGATTAAAAAAAAAAATATTTTAGAGAGAGCTTTTCGGAAAGTTTTAAAGGGAAAATTTTTGAAAAATGTTTCTCACACGTAAAAAGTGGGAACCGAATTAAAACCCGAAAGAAAAGGAAAATTTAAAACCCAAAATTTTTAAAAAATTTACATCCCATCTCAAAGGAGAAAAAAAATCAATTCCCTGCGCGATTTGGCCCCAGTTTAGGGGGAAAACCCAAAGGGCTTTTTTAGTGTTTTGGAGCTTTAAAGACCATCATTTTAATAAAAATATGGTTTCAGATATTTTTTCCACTGATACAGGGCCACTCTGATTCAGATCTAACGTACCAAAATCGAATTCATTTAAAAAAGGGCCCCCCTTTTCAAAAATCGATTTCCCCTGGGAAAAAAACGCTCCCCATGGATTCCGCCCAAACAATCGGGAGGGGGGTGGGAGAAAAAAAAAAAGGGGCAGTCTGTAAAGCCGATATTCCCTATCTTAAACGGGGGTCCCCCCTGGGCAATCCGTCTTTTTATTTTTTTGCCCTCAAACCCCAGCAGGGCCTTTTTACAACAGAGCAGCTCCCCCCACATCAGTCCAACCACACCCCTTTTTCTTTTTAGAAGGGTTCTGACGGGCAATTAAGGTTTTTTGGGGTAAAAAGGGGGGTCAGGGGGTTTTACCTTACCACAAAAATTTTCAATCTTTCTGATTAAAAGTTGTATCCGGGAAATTTTCCCTACTAAGTAGAGGTCTTTCATTTGGGCCTAGTACTCAAAAAGGAAAACTTTTTGGGGGGGCAGAGATAAACCATTTGTTTCTCGCAAAAATTAAAAGGAAGAAGTTTTTTTTTTTTAAAAGAGAAAAAGACAAATGTGCAACTCTTGGGTGGATTTTTCCAACCCATTCCCTTAAAGGGGATACAAACCCCCGGGGGGAATTAATGGAAAGGGCAAAAGAAAAGATCGCCCCCGTTGGGGCCCAAATTTTTTTCTTGTGAACCCCAAAAGTACTAAAAAGCCCCCAGTTTTTTATGACAATTCGATATGTTTTTTTTAAGTGGTGTGTGGGGGTATTTAGAAAATAAAAAACAAATGAGGGTTTTTTTCCCAAAAAAAGGTTTTAATCTCACCAAAGATGGAAAACTCTTCCCCTTAAAAAAACTGGAAAAGGATAATCTATTACTATCAAATCCCCCCGACAAAGGGAATATTGTCAATTTTTAACCATTTGATATAAAAAACATTTTGCCCCAAAAATTTTGAGTGATAAAAAAGGCCCATGCTTTATTAGACTCCAATCCTTCAACAAAATTTCTGTCCCAAAACTCAAAAATATTCTGGGTGAACCTTATCCCTTTTAAAAAAATTGTTTTAAATAGTAAAAATTTTTTTTTTCCAAAAAAACCCCCCAGGTATTTTACTTTTTATGGCCTTCCTAAGGTTTATTTAAAGGGGGGGGGCCCCCTTTAAAAAGCGACCAAAAATTTCAGGCATAAATTTAAAGAAACCCAAAATGCCCAGTCTCCTTTTGTTTATAAAAAAAATTCGCCCATTCGTTACCTCCCTTCCCTCGTACTTTTTGGGGTACCAAATGACCCCGCTGTTAAAAAAAGGGTGGCATGATAGTGGGGAGGGGGTTTGGTTAGCCCGCAAAAGCTTGAGGGGTCTTCTACAGGCCCCCACCCCCCTGAAGGAGGTTTTTTGGGGGTGTAGAATATTACCTGGGCCCCAAAGGGGTGCCTTTTTAAAAGACACACAAAAATTTTTTTATTGAAGCCCTTGCGGGGGTTTTCCCAACACACAAATTTTTTTTCTTTTTTATGGAAAGGTACTACCACCAGCCCCGGGGGACAGCTTTTTTGGGGGCCCCAGTGGGGCCCCCCCCCTTTGCCCTTTTAAATTTTTTCTTGGGCTTTTGGGGGGAGAGCACCATAATTTTTTCCCGAATTTTAAAAATTTTTTAGTAATATCATTTTTCTGGGGCCCTTTTATTGATGACATTTTCATATGTGGTCAGGTGATAGAGAAAAATTTCCTTTTCTTTTATTGAGAGCCCCAACGTCAACTCCCTAGGGATAAAGTTCACGTTCGAAAACAACGACCGTGAGCTAGTATTCGGGGCCTTTTGATAAGAAAATCTAATGTTTGGGGTTTTGGAGACCAAACCCTTTTTAGGGAAAACCAACCCGCAAAAAAAACAGCCTTCCCTTTAAAAGGGGGGAGTTTCCCCTCCCCCGTTCCCCAAAACAGGGTATTCCAAAAGGTCCATACATTAAAAACTTTGCAGAAAAATTTCTCATCCCCTTTCAGCTATACCCAAAAAAGAAGCTGAACCGGGTTAAAAACAAGATTTTTGAGCAGGTTTCCCAAAAAAGGTTTTAAAACTCAGGCTACTCATTTTCAAAGCGACGATGAAATTCATTTTTTCAGGGTTTATTCGCGTAATAAGAACTGTGGAGTCCCCCGAAATTTTTGGCACCTTTGAACTTGCGTCTTTCCCCCAATTTTGCTCTCTTATCCCGGGGGTTTTTTTGGGCCCTTTGCTCACCCCGGACCCTATAAAAAAACCCAAATTTTTTTGATCCCGCCCCCCCCTATTTCATTCAGGAAAAGGGGGAAAAAATTGGGGATCGACTTGTAAATAGTTTTAAAAATACCCCCCCCCCGTCCTCCCCAATGTGGTTGACTACAAAAACAGGTTGGGGGCATATAGATGTGGGAGTTTTTAAAGCCCTGTGGGGTTTTTTGAAGTCTCTAAATCATTTTACATGTATTTTTGAAAGGGCCGTACCTTTCATTGTACAGTTTTTGCCCAAAATTTCAAAAAAGAAAAAGGGGGTATATATCAGTGTTCCTGGGCCATCCCGTCCATGTTTTGTTGGAAAGACCCAAAAGGTTGGGAAAATAGACCCGTAATTTTTTAAAAATATTGGGGATTTTTACACCCTAAACCGGGGCTTCCCGGGCTCCAACCCCCCTTTTAAAAAACCTTCCAAGTGATAACCCATTTTTCCCTTTTTTCCTTTTTTCTGGGAATCGAAGTGGTTTTCACCATCCCCCACGTGGGGGAGACTTTTTTTCGAAAGCTTTAACAAAGGGGAAAACCCGTTGGATCTTCAAACTTTAAAACATTGAAGCCCAAGGGGCTCAATGATTTTTTTTTCCCTTTTCTCCCTTCATTTTGCAAATTGTTTTAATTCCCAAAAAAATTTCTTTTTATCATTTTAAAACATTTTTAAAATGTGCTAAAGGGGTTTCCATAGTGCTCCATTATTTTTTATTTTAACTTCTTCCCCGTAAATTTTTAAATTTTAAAATTCATATTTTAAATTTATCTTTTTATTTTTTAAATTTTTATTTTTTCTTTTATTTAAATTTTCCCGTATCCCAAAAAGCCATATTTTGGTACGTGATTATGCAAAGGAAAAATCTACGTTATCTATTGAGTACCTCATTGGAACCCTTTGTTTTGGTACCTTTTTCTGGGTTATTACTAACATTTATCTGGTTAGTTTTCCCCATAAGTTCCCGCTCTATGGGCCCTTTTTTTTTTTTATATATCTAAAAGTTTCAATAATAGCGCCTTTGTACTGCCACAACGTGTTTTTTTTTTTTTTCCCCCCCATTTTTGGTTTTTAGTATTTTTTTAGCCATATTTTTCGGTTTTTTCATTTTCACGTTGTATATACCCATTGGAACTTTTTTTTTATCCTTTTTTGGATTCTTTGTTTGGAAACTTTTTTATGGTTTTTCAAAAAAATTTCAAAAATGTTTTTGCTGCATTTCCAAAAAATTTTTGGCCCATGGCTGCTTTTTATAATTTTAAAAAAAATCCTTTCCCCCTTCATTCCAGGGTTGGGATTTTATTTTTCTGAAAATTTAAGCCACGGCCCCGTCTGCGGTTTTTGCAGTATTATATGTGCCGTCGGCGCGCTGAGAATGCGCCCGGGGGGACAGCGGGGGATTGCTTTCCCGGTCTATGTATTTTTTAATTTTAAATGTTTGTTTTTCCCTCCCCCTTACTGCCCCATCACGAGGCATTTTTCCGGGATTGAAAGCCCCGGGCCCTTTTAGTTCTAACACCTTTGTAAAATGTGTTTTTTTTTTTTTTTTTGGGCGTTTGCATACAGGGCTCTGGGGGTAGTCAAAGGTTTTTTAATGGTGATACTAAATTGGGGTTTTAAAATTTTCCTTTCTATATATTGGCTTGTATTCCCCTGGGGAAATTTGTTTTCGCTTGGACCTGTTCCCGTAATCAGTAGCGGGGATTCCCGTACCAAAGACTTTTTTCCCGGACCCCGTCCTCTATCTTACCAGCCCGTTTTCCCCATTAAGGGAGTGAGTTATATTTATTGCATACAACTTGTTGATTTTTCCTTAGATGGGTTCCCCCATTGTTGTTTTCCCAAATGCAATTTTTTCCCCGATTAACCCCCGTATCCCAGGGGGGGGAAACGGGGGGGGAATAAAATTTGGGAATTAAAATTTTTTGCGTTTTTGATATCTTTCCCATGAAGCTTTATCAATTCATAGTTTTTATTGAACATTTAAAAGTATTTTTTCTGTTTTAAATTTTTTTTATCACAGCACTTTTTTTTGTTTGTGCACTCCCCTTTTTGGGATATTTTTTTTCTTTTTTTTTATTTAGATGTAGCTAGGGACAGGGGTTTGTTTAGGTTTTCCCGTGTGGGGGCGCCCTTATTGGGGCGATTTCCCCCTTTTGAGGGGAGACAGGTCTTTGATGGGTATATTTGAGGGTTTTTCTTTTTTGTTTTCTTTTCAAATTTCATTTTAAATTTTTTTTAAAAGTTATGTTTAAAGTATTTTTATTCGGGGGTTATACCTGTAGTTGTTTTGGTTTTTTCTCGCCACCCAATGAATTTAGGATTGTCCAGCCAGCTTCAAAATTGGGTTTACCCCCTAGAGGAAGGGATTTTACTAGTTTGATTTAAAGGGAAGTAAATAGGGGCGGGGAGGCCTTCCCGGCAAACAAAAGTAACTTTAAGGAGCCCAAAAAGCCTTTTATCTGTGGGGGTAGGTCAGCAAATTTAGTGTGGAGGGGGGAGGTTTAAAGGGCCAGGGGACACCAATCCCGCCTCTAGTGATGGTTTTTGGAGAAAAAAAAGTGGGGGCCCTTTTCCCAATCAAAAAATGTGCCATTAAAAGGGGATCCAAAATTTTTATTTTCCCCAATGTCCGGGGAGATTAAAACCCCCCCTTTGTCCCCCTTTGACAGCATACGTTTTTTAATACAAATTTTCGGTCCCCTTTTAAAGCTTTTTACAAATGGGAAAAAGGGAAAACATCCCGGGGGCTGATATTCCCTTTTGCTTAATTTTTAGGGGTAAAAGTTTGCCTAGGGGGATAAAATTTTAGGAAAGCTCATCATTTTTGATAAGGGTGGATCGACCTTAAAAGGGAAAAGGGAAGATGGTTCCCCCCTAAATTTAAATTTTGATTGCAGTTTTTTTAAACAATGGAGGATAGTTTTAGGTGATAAAAGGGATTCCGGGGATTTCCCAATAAATATTTCCCCAAAAATTTTAAAAGTGTAAAGCTAGTGGGACGGAGGTTACTTAATGAGGGGGGGGGCCCTGGATGCTTTGGGGGGGGCTACAAACATAAGAATTTTCCCACTTGGGAGATGTTAATCCTAAAGCCAAGGGAACATTTCCCAAAATTTTTTTAAAAGTCCAGAACCATTGGGGTTCAGCGCAGGATTTGCCAGAAAAAAAAATTAAATTTATCAAAAAAAAAGTGCCCAAAAATTTTGCTCAAAGGCCCACTTGTATAAACCCTTTAACAGAGGGGGAAAAGGCAATGTAGCGGGGGGAAAAGGGGTTTTAATCGCAAAAGGGTTTAATAAAAAGGGGGGGTTTAAAAAAGGGGACCCCCCGGGCGGGGTGGCCCCGGTTTTAGAGAGAAAGACGAGGGCAGGGGCCCATCGTTACAAAATTTGGGGTGTAGGGTTTGTGTAAAGAAACTATAATGAATTGCGACTTTTCCCGGGTTTCCCGGGGCAATTTAAGAAGTTGGC
>JAODAL010039990.1:0-37421 GCA_025379985.1 Phyllomedusa bahiana
CCATTTTTTATGGGAGTTCCCGTACAGGGGGCGGTGTTCCATTCTTTCTTGGGGTTCCCCATACAGGGAGCCTTTTTTCCCATTATTTGGGGGCCCCATTTCAGGGAGCCGGTTCCCCATTCTATTATGGGGTTTTCCCCATACGGGGGAGCAACTTTTCTCCAACTCAAACCCCAAAAATTACAAAATGAATCATTACAATTCCCCATTTGCTCCATAATTTGGGGGGGGGTTTTTTCCAAAAAAGGGTGCAGTTTTCAAGCTGGACTTGCACCTAAAACTTTGATGGCTATAAATTTGAAAAAACCCATCAACCATCCAAGAACATGTTGTTTTACATACATTTCCAAAGCACACGCATTTTAGACCCATCATCCTCTCTTTCTGGCATGTGGGGGTATTTAACAAGAAAGCATACTGCCTGATTCCCATTTTAAAACCCCATGAAAGAGGCAGGAACATTATATAACAGGAGTTAACCAAAATGAAACAAAGAATTGTCTCCCTTTTAAAGATAACACATTGGGCCACATGTAAAAAATTTTTTAGGTCTAAAATCATTTTTTTGCCTTTTAACCATGGGCAACAAAGTGAATTTTAGACCTAAACGTTTTCATACATGGGCCCTTTTTTCTCAAACTCCGGGCATTGACCGTGGTGAGTCACCCCCTGCTCTCAGAGTCGACCGTGTCACTCAGAGCTTTAAAAATCTCTCTTCTCAACAAACAAAAACCAAAAATCTTTGCTTACTGTCCCTACATCTAAAAACTAATTTTTGAAATTTTAACAACCCCCTTTAAAGTCTTCTTGCAGCATTGACACCCCCACTTTTTTTTTACAATTGAATTTAAGGCAGGCAATCAATGCTTTTACTGTCAAACGAGCGTTTAAACGTGACACAGACAGGTGGTCAGTCGGCCAAGACCACGACATGAATAAAACGCATTAATAACCAGGACGGGGACGCTATGCTAATCACCCCCCTTAAGTACTCCCCTGAAGGTCCCCAAATTTAAAACACCCCTTTCATGACATTATTTCCCAATTCCCACTTGCCTTCACAAAAAGTTTACTGAAACCGTAAACTAGGGGATCTGTGGGACGGAATAATAATCCCTCACGTTATCTGTAATCACAACATTTTGTCTTATTTGTGTCATGTTGGTTTTTAAGGCGGGAAAAAAAAATAACTTTCCATATGGTGCCAATTAATGTTCACAACAAATAGAGGCTTGGATAACGAGTATTTTTAAACTATTTAAATACAATTTAAAGGGGTTGTCTCACTACATTGATTTCCCTTTACCTCAGTCCTGTTTTTTTGGTTTCAACTTTGAATTCAGGGGTGTTTACTGGCTCTACTAGGCTGCATAGAAGCCAGGTCTGTAGCTATAGCAACCATTGCTTGGCAGCCCTATCAGGAGAGATAAACAACAAGGGCTGAGCTATAGGAAGGAATAGCAAAGCCTTATCAGGAGAGATGGAACAGCTTAGCTATAGGACAGAAATAGCACCCTATCAGGAGGGTTTAGATGCCAAAGCAGTATTTCAGAAGATGGAACAGGTCTGTAGCTATAGTGACCAACACTGGCAGCCTTTCAGGAGAGATGGAACAGGTCTGTAGCTATAGGGACCAACAATAGCAGCCTATCAGGAGAGATGGAATAGGTCTGTAGCTATAGTGATCAACACTGGCAGCCTTTCAGGAGTAAAGAATGGAAAATAGGAATGATATGTTTTATAAGCGACCTGAGGAGCTGATTGCAGCCCAAAACAAGAGGGGATATCTAGGAAAAAGGTATGGACACTGTTAATGGACAATATTGCAAAGTGACTTGTTTTTACAAGATCTTTAACATAAAAAGCAGCAATCCTTGTAGTGAGACAATCCCTTTAAGCATTGAGGTCTAATCACCATCTGTAACATTCGGGTGTACAGTTTACATGCTGAACGCCACCCGTGGCCTGCATGAGGTCAAATGAAAAGCTTCCTCCCGCAAATTACCGTGGTTTAGCCAAGCAGTTTTTGGCCACGTGGCTTATATAAGTTAAAGGGGTTTTGCCACGATCTAATGTTGACGTGGGATCCTCCAAAATGGGTATTTAAAGGGGTTTCGCCAAGAAGTCAGTTGCTTACCTGTTATCTGATCAGGAGACCAAATTAACTCAGCATGCTTAGTCACGGGGAGAGGGAAGGGGTCTGAGCAGAGACGAGCAGTGCAAGGGAGCTTCTACAACATTGTTTATCAACTCCAGTCCTCAGTACCCACCAACAGGTCATGTTTTCAGGATCTCCCACAGAATGCACTGACCTTAATTACATCACCTGTGCAATACTGAGGAAATCCTGAAAACTTGGCCTGTTGGTGGGGCCTGGAGGACTGGAGTTGATAAACACTGGTCTACAATGTTTACACAAATAATTACATTAGAACCAGTGGATTCTCTATACAGCAGACAGGCTCATACACTGCACTTTGCCCTTCCCCTCCCCATTCCCATGCAAGCTCCATTCAAGTTCCACTGGTCATCAATAAGAAGTGATACAGCGCCAAGCCCGGCCAGATCATTACCCTGGACGAGACAAATCAAAAACTGTCAGGTAACTAAGGGCATGGAAGAAAGCTTTAGCACTCAGAGGCTTCACAATATTGTTAATCACAATAAAAATATAAAGAAAAGGTGATATAATACACATATTGGAGATCCCAAAACGTCAACCTTACATCGTGGCAAATCCCCTTAAATCACTTTTCCTAAATATATGTCATCAAAAAAAGTGAAGCCCTCTGAGAGCTACAGCCCTGAAATTAGATTGCCCTTGTGTTTTTTCCTGACAGATTACAATAGACACGACAGGAGCTGACAGGCAGCAGATCTGAACCGCACTTGCGTAGTTTTGCACTTCTTGTACTGATGGCAAGGAAATGAAGGAGCTATGAAGGACATAGGGGGATAAAGATCTGTTCCTTTTTAATAGAGAATCCCCACTGATGCAATGTAATAATTTTTGAGTAACAACAGATGCTCCCTGCCACTCTGCTCAGCCCCTCCCACCCCTCTCCTCCTGCAGCCGTTTCCTAGAAGGAATGAAATGAATGCATGCCTGCAGATCATATCTTCTCTCCTTAGCAAATACGAGGGAGAAATAAAAGGCATAAATCTTGTGCACAATACAGTTTATCCCCTGTGAATTAGCAAGACAATGTATGCTCAACTACAGAAGACAGAGATCATGTGCGTTCATGGGAGGTGTAGCTATGACATCACATGAGACGTGCTTATATTTTTAAACAACAGAAACACAATGCCCCAGTTTTCCAGGCCACAAGAGGGGCGTATCAGCCAATAAGGAGAGCTCAACAGGTCTGTGCTAAAGCAACCAGTGCTGCAGCCTATCAGGAGAGATGGGAACAGGTCTTTAGCTATAGCAGTCCAGTGCTAGTGCAGCCTAACAGGGATAGAGCAAACAGGTCTGTAGCTATCGTACCTAGGAGCTGATGCCAGCCCATACAAGAGGGGATATCTAGGAAAAGTAGGAACACTGTTAAAAGACACATATTGCAGTGGACTTGTTTTTGCAAGATCCTTAACATAAAAGCAAGGCAATCCTAGAATGAGATCAACCCCCATAAAAGTTCAACTCCAGCCAATTTTTATTCTGTTTTGGATAGTATGAGGAAGGGTTACCACCCCTGTAACATTTGGTTTACTGCCTGCGCCCCTGTTCAGAAGATGTCAGCTCATTTTCTGTAGCTCCTGGAAATAATATTGGCTCCGCATACCTTGGTTGTGTGAGTCAGTGGAAGCTCAGTGGGAGGATATTCCAATACTCAGAAAAGTGATCGTCTAAACACCGTAAACAAGGATAGCAAAACCCAAATCATCTGCAAAATTGGAGCTCGTCCTCACTCCTCAAGCGCACTTCAATTCGAAAACTGCAGATATGGCAGCGTTTTATGAAAAAACACCCTTTATTAAGTTGTCCTAACACTCCACCAAATAGAACAATCCGTTCTATATCCTCACTGTGCCCAATGGATACATTTCCAAATACTAAATGGAGCAGCGTTCTGGCCACTTTTGAGTAATCGTTAGATGATTAAAGCCTTCACTAGTACAATCTGTATATTCTTTGTATCTTTATACGCATTTTCAAACAATCTAGAATGTGGAAATGAATCCATTGGAAACAATGAGGATATAGACTCGGACTGTTGGCAACCCAAGGACTATGCTCTGATTGCAATTATGTTTAAAATTGCTCCATTTGGTGGAATATTATGACAAACTAATAAATGCAGGAGGTTTTTACTAAACCGCTGCCATATCTGCAGTTGTCGAATTGAAATATTATTCAGATAGATACTGGAATATTCTCACTATCCCAGATTATATACCCTTTATATGTGCATAAGTACTAGTATATACTGTATGTTCTAGTAGATCTATATGTGCATTAGTACTAGTATATACTGTATGTTCTAGTATATATATATGTGCATTAGTAATAGTATATACTGTATGTTCTAGTAGATCTATATGTGCATTAGTACTAGTATATACTGTATGTTCTAGTAGATCTACAGTATATGTGCATTAGTACTAGTATATACTGTATGTTCTAGTAGATCTATATGTGCATTCTCACTATTCAGGGTAGTGTATTCACTATATGTGCATCCCACACTATCAGGGTAGTGTATTCACTATAAGTTGCATCCACACTATTCAGGTTAAGTGTATTCACTATATGTGCATCCTCACTATTCAGGGTAGTGTATTCACTAGATGTGCATCCTCACTATTCAGGGTAGTGTATTCACTATATGTGCATTCTCACTATTCAGGGTAGTGTATTCACTAGATGTGCATCCTCACTATTCAGGGTAGTGTATTCACTAGATGTGCATCCTCACTATTCAGGGTAGTGTATTCACTAGATGTGCATCCTCACTATTCAGGGTAGTGTATTCACTAGATGTGCATTCTCACTATTCAGGGTAGTATATTCACTATATGTGCATCCTCACTATTCAGGGTAGTGTATTCACAAGATGTGCATCCTCACTATCAGGGTATTTATTCACAAAAAGATGTGCATCCTCACTATTCAGGGTAGTGTATTCACTAGATGTGAATACTCACTATTCAGGGTAGTATATTCACTATATGTGCAACCTCACTATTCCATGGGTAAGTGGTATACACAAGATGTGCATCCTCACTATTCAGGGTAGTATATTCACTATAAGTGCATTCTTACCATTCAGGGTAGTGTAATACAATATATGTGCATTCTCACTATTCAGGGTAGTGTATTCACTATATGTGCATCCTCACTATTCAGGTATTGTATTTCACTAGAATGTATCCGTCACTATCAGGGTATGTATTCACAGATGTCATCCTCACAATCAGGTAGAGTAATACACTTAAGTGCATTCTTACCATTCAGGGTAGTGTATTCACTATATGTGCATTCTCACTATTCAGGGTAGTGTATTCACTATATGTGCATCCTCACTATTCAGGGTAGTGTATTCACTAGATGTGTATCCTCACTATTCAGGGTAGTATATTCACTAAAATGAGCAACCTCACTATTCAGTAGTGTATTCACTAAAATGTGCATCACTCAACTATTCAATGTAGAGTATTTTCAACTAGATGTGCATCCCACTATTCAGGAAGTGTATTCACTAGATGTCATCCCTCACTATTCATGGTAGTGGTATCACTAGATGAGCATCCCTCACAAATTTCAGGGTAGAGTGATTCACACTAGATGTGCATCCACCTATTCAGGGTAAGAGATTCACTAGATGTGCATCCTCACTATTCAGGGTAGTGTATTCACTAGATGTGCATCCTCACTATTCAGGGTAGTATATTCACTAGATGTGCATTCTCACTATTCAGGGTAGTATATTCACTATAATATACTATATATTGTACAGGTTTTTTTAGTTTTTTTTACATATTTATATATTATTTTTTGAGATTAAAAGGGGTTCTCACTATTCACTATGTTCATGATCTGTGCATCAGTACTAGAAACTATTGTATATTTAGATGTGCATTCTCACTATTCAGGATTGTATACTTATTATATCTGCATCCTTACTAGAAAATGTTGCACATTCATATGAGCATTCTCACTATTCAGGGTAGTATATTCACAATATATGCACTCCCATTATTCAGGGTGGAATATATAGTATATGTGCACTCTCACTATTTCATATAGTATAGAATAGTTATATGTACATTTAAATCTATAACAATCTAGTATATTTTAGATTGTTATTAGGGCATTCTCACTATTCAGGATTATATACCCATGATCTGTGCATCCTTACTAGTAAACATTGTATATTTACATGCACATTTGCACTATTCAGGATTGCATACTTATATGTGCATCCTTGCTAGAATATATTGTATATTCTTTGTATAGTTATAGGTGCCTAAGCACTATACAGGATAGTATACCCATGATCTGTAAATCATTGCTAGAAAATATTGTATATTCATATGTACATTCCCACTATTCAGGACTGTATGCTTTATTAAAATGTTCAATTACCAGCAATAACAAAAGCATATTCTATTGCATTCTCACTATAACGGAATTAATGTTCAACCTTAACAAGTGAAATATTGTATAATATTCATTAAATGTTCAATCTTCACAATTTTAGATATACAACAGTATAAAGTTAATGTTTATCTGTGCATTCAAACCTTCAGGAATGAGTATTTTTTTTTTAGATTGTTAATAGGGGTTTCTCACCATTCAGGATTGTATCTCCATGATCTGTGCATCTTTACAAGTAAATATTGCATATTCTTTTCGTAATATTTGGTGTGCCCTCGTCACAAATCGAGAATCAATATAAATCGTAAATTACAAACTTAATAGTAAATATTGCATATTCTTTGTATATGTGTATGTGCCATCTCACTATTCAGGACAGTATAATCATTATATGTACATACTTGGTAGTAAATATTGTATATTTTTATGTGCCCTCACTATTCAAAGCAATATAATCATTATATGTACATACTAATAAATATTGTATATTCTTTGTATATTTGTATGTGCATTCTCACTATTCAGGACAGTATAATCACATAATAGAGCAAACTGCAAAGAAACAATGTATAGTGTAAGTGCCCTCTCACAATTCCATATCTATTTCTATTACCAGTCTAGTAAATATTGTATATTCTTTGTATATTTGTATGTGACCTCTCACTATTCAGAATATAATCATTCTACGTACATACTAGTAAACATTGTATATTCTTCGTATATTTGTTTGTGCATTCTCGCTATTCAGGACAGTATAATCATGATATGTGCATACTTAGTAGTAAATATTGTAAAATGCACCTCCATAATTCAGAGCAAAATAAATCATTAAAAAAATAATAGTAAATATTGTATATTCTTTGTATATTTAGATGTGCATTCTCGTCATTCAGGACAGTATAATCATCATATGTACATACTTAATAGTAAATATTGTATATGTGCATGTTCAGATCTAATGTTCTATTCAGATCTAATCATATGTACATACTAGTAAATATTGTATATTCTTTGTATATGTGTATGTGCCCTCTCACTATTCAGAACAATATAATCATTCTATGTACATACTAGTACATATTGTAAATTCTTTGTATATTTGTATGTACATTCTCACTATTCAGGACAGTATAATTATCATATGTTTATACTGCGTCGAAAATATTGTATATGCCCTCTCATAATTCAGAACAATATAATCATTATTTGTATATAATAGTAAATATTGTATATTCTTTGTATATTTGTATGTGCATCTCATCTATCAAGAACAAATATACTTCATCTGACATACTATTAAATATTAGTCTATTTGATTGTGCATTTCTCACAATACAGACATTAAAATCATGATATGTGCATACTTAGTAGTAAATATTGTATATGTGTATGTGCCCTCTCACTATTCAGATCTAATCATATGTACAGAATAGTAAATATTGTATATTCTTTGTATATTTTTTATGTGCATTCTCACTATTCAGGACAGTATATTCATCATATGTGCATACTGCGTAGAAAATATTGTATATGCCCTCTCATAATTCAGAACAATATAATCATTATTTGTATATAATAGTAAATATTGTATATTATATGTATATTTGTTTGTGCATTCTCACTATTCAGAACAATATAATCATTATATGTACATAATAGTAAATATTGTATATTATATGTATATTTACATGTGTATTCTCTATATTTAGTATTGTGTACATGACTATTGTCATACAACATTTCCATTTATTCCCATCTATGCGACCAAAGACTGTAATTATAGACATCTAGTTACTCTGGATCTATAGGAATGCAGGTTTCATGCCGTGTACCATGAGAATAATCCCAATGCAGTCCTAAGATACATTATAAAATCCACGTTGCTCCAGTTGAATGCAACAATTTCCAATATGGCTGACCCTAGAGGAGAGAGCGTGCTGCCAGCAGAGGGAGCAGAGGATTTTTCGTTTTTATTCTTATCAAAGCATATTAAATGCCTGGCAAGTTGGCTGCGGTTTGGGTATGCTCTGGGAGATTTCTTTCAACAAATAGCACGGCCCAGGAGAATTCTCAGATATAATTGCTTCCCATGGTGCTGTATTCTGCTTCCTGGCAAGGTTAAGATAAAAGCATCTGGGCTCCACCCAGCAGTCATTACACAGTTAACTAATAGTTTCACCACTTGGCAAACGTTCAGTCAAAAAGCTGGCGGAAAGCCTGTTGTTTACTGAAGCTCGGGAAGAGGCATCTGCAACATTACAGAAAGCATATTGTAAGAGGCAACACATACAAATTAAACCTCTTGAGCTATGAGGAAACTGCCGAGGAAATGTATAACTCGTTTAATAAAACTTGAAGGGAACGTGCAACTGAGAATAAGACCTTGTTTTCAATCAAGTAAACAAAACAAAACAGGGAAATTGTACCGGAGTTCTTGTGCCAACCTTTGCTTAATAGACATACTATTGTACTACCAAGTGCTCCAAGACGCTCCACAGAACAGGACCGCTGGAAAGCTGCAACTGGCACCTAAACTAAATTACTGCTGGAAAACTACCGCAATACCACACTCACATAGAAGACTGCCCCTCCAATTTTACAATCCATGCAAAATATATACATCAAATAATTAAATGAAAAAAATATATATATATTATATACACACACACACATATATACAGAATACAGTATATATAGCTATACCCTGTTTTCCCAAAAATAAGACATCTTATATTAATTTTTGCTCCTAGAGACGAGCTAAGACTTATATTTTAGGGGATGTCTTATTTTAAGAACAAGAATTCACATTTATTGTTGAACAAATAATCAACATTTAATAAAATACTGTGTTTGATTTTATCAAAAACATCAACATTATACACCAGACTCTGAATTGCATCACTAAATGCACTCGGTCTTATTTCAGTTAAACAGGTGTATAAATATATATGGATAAAATCTAATACTACATATATTGGTATAGTGGATAAATATATATATATAAATATATATATATACACACACACACCGTACCACCAGGCAGTCCCCGATAACATCTTTCCGACATACAACGTCCCCTATTACAAATGGGACTAAATTGGGGCGTGCAGACATTCAACACTGAGTCACCACCATGATAACCAAGTGCCAGCATGCCACAGCAGTCACATGAGATACAGAACGTTAGGTGAAATCTTCTAAAAAGTGCACGACAGCAAAACAAATTAAAAACTGTTCCCCCTGCACTATCCAAAACGAAAAAAAAAATTTTTGCTGTGAATAACAAATAATAAAACTAACCCTTTTCCGACATGCATACCAACATCAACTTAAGAACAAACCAACAGTCCCCTGATCCCGTTGTTAACCCAGGGAGAACTGTAAGTTATGTATGTGTGTGTGTTAAAAAGTATGAATTTATGTATGTATGTAAATATATATAAATATAAAATATAAAATATATAATCTATATATATATATATCTAGACCAACACAATCACTGAATCCAAATAAGTGGTTAAAACTTTGCTTTTAATTTATCCTTATATAAAATAACATACGAAAAAAGAAAATGCTAGAATATATAAATAATCTCTATTAAATCAGCCCAATTGGTTCTGTCTGTTCTGTGGGGTGATCGTCCTGTAAAGGGAGCCCCCATTTCGCTTTAAATGTATCATTATATAAAAGAACATACAAAAGTAGAATTATTTCATTGGGCTGCAGGAAATAACTAGACAATGGTTTATAAAAGTGCATATTCACAAATGCTGGATATATAAATAATCTCTATTAAATCAGCCCAATTGGTTCTGTCTGTTCTGTGGGGTGATCGTCCTGTAAAGGGCGCCCCCACTTTGCTTTAAATGTATCCTTATATAAAATAACATACAAAAAAAAAAGAATTATTCCAATGGGCTGCAGGAAATAACCAGACAAGAGTCTATAAAACGGTGCATATTCACAAATGCTGGAATATATAAATAATTGGATAAATAATCTATATTAAATAAGCCCAAATGGCCCTGCCTGTTCTGTGGGATGATTGCTCGAAAAGGGCGCCCCCACTTTGCTTTAAATGTATCCTTATATATAAAATAACATACAAAAAAAGAATTATTCCAATGGGCTGCAGGAAATAACCAGACAATTGTCTATAAAACGGTGCATATTCATAAATGCTGGAATATATAAATAATTGGGTAAGTAATCTCAAATCAATTGGCCCTGCCTGTTCTGTGGGATGATGGCCCTGAAAAGGGCGCCCCCACTCCCGATGATTGCCATTATTAAGCTTTATTATACTCAAACATAAATTAATCACAGATAATGCAAATACAGATATAGACCAAACAAACGGTATATCCACAAAGTACACCACACACGATGCACTTCTCTGTGTAACTCTAATACGGTTCATCAGGGGTAAAAAGATCATATTCCACTGAGAATGCAGACCACAAAAGGACAGATAGAGATGATCCTTCCAAAGATGATAAATGCATATTCCAGATATGAGTGGAGATGTTAAGGATGCCGAACACCACTATCTCAGTAAGGGTACGTTCACACGTCGGATTTTTCCAACCGGAAAAACCAACGTGTAATCCGAGCCAACGCCTCTGATACCTGGATGATTTTTACTTAACAGAGGTGGTATTCACCTATGATTGGAAGCAGATTAGCACGTCCTTCCTACTGGAGAAAGAATTAAAATGTTCATTCCAAACCTCAATTCAATAAATACACTGCCTAACAAAGTAATAAATATTAGATATTTGCATGTTTTTATACAGTCAGTCGCACACTGAAATAAAATACACCACATACAAAAAGCATGCTTGAAGCAGATAACGTCCGAAGTTTTATACATAAGAGGATAAACACAAAGCCAGACAACTCTGGGTCTTAAACTTCAACATACCCGATCTATCTTTAGCAGGCTCTGTTGAGCAGCCTAGTGAAAACCCCTTTAAGACTTCAGTATGCGGATCAGCAGGATTGATGTCACTGCAATAGGAGACCCATACACATCCAACAATTGACATCATACAATTGACACGAGACCGCTTCAGTGGATTCTTAAGAGCACAAAACATGACTTGAATGAGAGCCATCTTCAGCTGTATGGGCCCCCAGGCATAGCAGTGCAGTGGGTCCTACTCAAATATATGACATCACATGAGGCCATGCCTCTAAACACTCCCAAGCATGGGACCACGAGGCTATGCTTCTAACCACCCCCAAGCATGGGACCACGATGCTATGCTTCTAACCACCACCAGGCATGGAACCACGAGGCTATGCTTCTAACCACCCCCAAGCATGGAACCACGAGGCTATGCTTCTAACCACCCCCACGCATGGGACCACGATGCTATGCTTCTAACAACAACAAGGAATGGAACCACGAGGCTCTGCTTCAAACCACCCCCAAGCATGGTACCACGAGGCTATGCTTCTAACCACCCCCAAGCGTGGGACCACGATGCTATGCTTCTAACCAGCCCAAGCATGGGACCACATGAGGCCATGCTTCTAACCACCCCCAAGCATGGGACCACGAGGCTATACTTCTAACCACCCCCAAGCATGGGACCACGAGGCTATGCTTCTAACCACACCCAAGCATGACACCACATGAGGCCACGCTTCTAACCAGCCCAAGCATGGGACCACATGAGGCCTTGCTTCTAACCACCCCCAAGCATGGAACCACATGAGGCCATGCTTCTAACCACCGCCAAGCATGAGACCACGCTTCTAGAAACCCCCAAGAATGGGACCACATGAGGCCATATCTCTAACCACCCCCAAGAATGGGACCACATGAGGCCATATCTCTAACCACCCCCAAGAATGGGACCACATGAGGCCATGCCTCTAACCATTCCCGAGCATGACACTACATGAGGCCATACTTCTAATCACCCCCAAGCATGGGACCACATGAGGCCATGCCTCTAACCACCCCCAAGAATGGGACCACATGAGGCCATGCCTCTAACCATTCCCGAGCATGACACTACATGAGGCCATACTTCTAATCACTCCCAAGCATGGAACCACATGAGGCCATGCTTCTAAACCACCGCCAAGCATGAGACCACGCTTCTAGAAACCCCCAAGAATGGGCCCACATGAGGCCAATCTCTAACCACCCCAAGAATGGGCCCACTGAGGCCATGTCTCTAACCATTCCCACATGACACTACATGAGGCCATGCTTCAAAACCAAAACCCAAGCAGGGGACCACATGGGGCCCATGCCCTCAAACCCACCCCCAAGAATGGGACCACATGAGGCGATGCTTCTAACCACTCCCGATCATGACACTACATGAGGCCATACTTCTAATCACCCCCAAGCATGGGACCACAGGAGGCCATACCTCTAACCAAAATCCTAAAAATTGTGATACACATTATTCCAAAAATAGTATACTTGTAATTAAGTTTATTTACATATGAGATAGACAATCATATAATACAGAGACCTCCATAAATCGACATCATCTATGGAAGGTCATACCGATTAGCCTAATATGTCATCTGTATGTAACTGGAAAGTTATGGAGTTGGTACCATTCACATTCTGTCACGATGTTTCGACAAAATTCCACTCCAAGCATGACACCACATCAGGCAATGTCTTTAACCACCTTTGAGCACACCTGTATCAACACACCTCCTATGCCACGACTCGAATTTGCAGGGCAAGGCTCTGTTGGCTCCCTGCTCCGCCATGGTTTTGAACTGTTTGCACGTCCTAAGAACACACAAACCATTAATTAAGAAACCCAAACCCACATACATTCACCACTTGTGGTGGGGCCAAGGGCAACTGCCTAGTGTGCCCACTGGATAATATGACCCTGGAGAAATGGCAGGCAGTGGCGGAGCTAGAATGGAGGTGAGAGAAGATGCGGTTTGATTTTTTGTGTATATATAAATATATATTTTTATATTTTCCTATAAATTATATTTATTTAATTAGGGTTGGGCACCACTGCCTGAAATACAGATGTAGCAAAACTAAACATGACAGATAACATAACATGATATCACGTACAGAAAGTCATCTCAACCTTTTCAATGGATTTTGCTTGGAGACAAGAGTAGGTAACACAAGAAGCCGTGATACTGCATCAATAGATTGTATAAAAATAACCTGGAAAACCCCTTTACCTTGACTGTGATATCTAAATGCACGGTGTTATCATAAAACAGACCTTGGTAGCAAAAGTCATGAAAAATAACTGAAAAGGTTGAGATAACTTTTTACACTACAGTATCAGTGCCTTAGGCTTGGTGCACATATATGCAGAAGGTTCATGGAGGCTAGGAACCTCCATCGCATGTTCCATTGGGAGTGCCAAAAAAGGAGTGACAGAAACTTGTGCTGACTTTTTCCATCAAAACAACTGACACCATGGCAAAAACCAGGTGGACCCAATGGTTCCTTTGGGCGCTGTTAGTGTCCGTTGTTAACTGGATTTTTTTGTGTCTGACTCAGATGTGAACCAAGCTTTAGTTTTCAAGTTCAAAACTTTGCTACAACTGAATTAAGGTCAATCCAGCCCAAAAACAACAAAATCCTGATATTGGGCAGAGCCATGAAACTCTACATTTTCTTTTTTGCCTAAATGCCTCCATTTTGGTACATTCAGATTTGTTGGAGAAGTTCTCGTGCCTGCCACCAAATCAACCCCATTTAGATTTAGGAAGCTTATATTCCAACACTTCTGCAATAAATTTTCCAAAATGTA
The DNA here is from genome assembly GCA_025379985.1 of Phyllomedusa bahiana. Classification (NCBI taxonomy): domain Eukaryota; kingdom Metazoa; phylum Chordata; class Amphibia; order Anura; family Hylidae; genus Phyllomedusa; species Phyllomedusa bahiana. The sequence goes on from JAODAL010039990.1 coordinate 14,371, forward strand.
AAGATGCTCCTGCTCCTCCTCCAAGGCTGCAGCTGAAGCCTGAGCTTCCAAATGATCAAAGCTGCTCGCTCACGAGCCACTTGGGACTGTAGGAAATTTACAAAAAAATTATTTTTTAGTTTATTACTGTGGGTGGACGATAGATGCGAGCACCTGCCAAATTACATCTGTGGACAGTGGCGAATAACATTCGACTGACTCAGTTACTGGCCTGGAAAATGTTGTGTCCTGGAGTCAGCCGCCACTTGATAAAAAAAAAAAAACAGTAAGGAATGTTTTCATGTTGAACTAATTTCTTCAACCAGTGTCAAAAAGTTTATTTGCTTGGTTCGAAAGTTCAGGGAACTTAAAAAAAGTCACAAAAAGCAAATAAAATAATACACAACAGACAGTAGTACGCCGCTATGAAAACATTAAAGTAGGCCCGGACCACCGAGAGTGCCATCTAATGCCCACTGGGAAAGGGGTGCAAGGATATATGGAGCATGCTTACTCGTGGAGCCAGTCACAGCCAGGTGTTTGCTGGTGGTTGGTTACAGCCAGCACTTGACTTCAGAGACGAATTAGAGAAAGCTCCAAACTTGACCATTTAAGCAGTTTCAAAAGGTAGCTTTTTATCCACTCTACCTCATAAAGCTGAGGGTGGTTCTATAGAAGTGAATAGTGTATTTAGCTCTCCCTATACCTAGCTGAGACATTACCAAGACATAAGTGCTGGAGATTTAATCTTCAGTAAACAAAGCTACACATGCTCCAAGGAACGAAAACAATTGCTTATCTATAAACAACAACTAATCTTGTTAGAGATAATTAGTCTGCTCCGAGAGCGAGCTCTGTCCATGTTGACATCACTCCCTGCTCTCTGTCTAATCAGGAAGGTAGATATGGTAGATAGAGACTTCATAGAAACCTGTGGGCACTCAGAGCAGATAAAATCTTTGAAGCAAAATCAGAACAGCAACGTATTTGGTAATAGTTTTTACTTACCTTTCCATACGTGTTTAAAGCTAATCAATGTGGTGAGCGTGCCAATCTAATGCAAGACCAGGCAGAGCCAGATGTACACGGTGTGTTTGGTACCGATTGGTGGGGATCCTAGAGGACACACATTGCCTATTGTAAGGTGGTTGTTGTATCCTTACAGAAAATCCCTTTAATGCAATTCTCTATTGCACAGGTGTCAAACACAAATGGCGACATGTCAAAGAAAAAGAGGCGCTTCCATGCCAGTCTTAAGGCGCAATAAATGAGAGTATAATGCGCCTGAATAAATAAACCTGCTTGTGTGGTTTGCCTTGTATAGCATATTTAATGCGCCTAATTTAGTTGTATACCAAAAAAAAAGGCGCATAGCATATTATTGCTGGCCTATTTGATGCGCCTACATTAGGCGCATTCAAAAGTGTCATGCCTGGCATAAATTACACCCAGTTTTGGTTTATGACAGTTCATTTATATAGAAAATATGGCGTCAACAGTTTTTTAGTGCAAAATACACCCAAAAAATGGTGCAGCCCTAATGGTACATGTCGCCTATAGTCTGTGGGCCAAATCCAGCCAGCCACAGCACAGGAAAAGAGGCTCCTGTGGATATGTTTTATACAGTCATAGGGAGCGTTAACAGTGTACTACTGCATGTATTATTGCACGCCGTAAATGGCGCGCTTTAGCTCTTTGAAATTATGTGCATGTAAGTGCCTAATTTGAAAGCTAATATGCCGCTCAAGGGCCCAAGACAGTTTTCTGCCTCCTTTACTTTAAACCAGTATGCGGCATATACGCCTACAAAGAAGTGACATGTCAGACGCACGCCAAATTGATTGACGCCACGTATTTTGCATGTGGCTAAATTGTTCAGCATGGGTATATTGTTTGGGGCTTATTCCCGCATGTATTTCAGCAAAAAATATGCTCCAAAAGATGCTGTGTGAACATAAAGTAACATTCGGCCCTCTCAGGGCAACCATAAAGCTGACGTGCTCCTCGGTGAAAATGAGGATCAACTATACAGGAAGTCCCCCGGTTACGAACGGATCAGTACTGTAGGTTTGTTCTTAAGTTGAATTTGTATGTAGGTCGGAATAGTTATATTTATTAAATGTAACTCCAGCACAAAAGGGGTTTTTAGTTTTGGATTTGTTACAGTCTCACCTCATGTGCTGATGTGGCATGCTGGAACTTGTTCCACAGTTACTATCTGCTGTGGAACATGGAACTACAAGTGCCAGCATGCCCCATAAGTCTCCGTTTGTAACCAGGGGACAGATGTAAGTTGGAAAGATGCAAGTTGAGGACTTTCATATAACACACAATCCGCTTAATGTGAAAACCTGTGCTGCATACACAACGAGACTTTCGGGTAGAGTTCCCTTTAACTCTCCTCTATTCATTTGACGTATACAAAAGGTCACACAAGACTTCTTATTTCCAGTAAAATATCTTTAGTAAATATCACCAGAGTCCATAACTTTAGACCATAATACTGCAAGTTGAGGACTGCCTGTATAAGGGAACCAGGCTTAAAGGGGTTGTCTCATCTCAAAGTTTCATAGGATGCATGATTGAAATAATGCTGCTTTGCTCTGTCACTTCCTGGTCAAGCTGTCTGTAATTAGCATATGAGCTCCATGTATTCAGACTTCTCTGTTTATTAGTCTAGATTAAATAAATTACCTTCTCTGAGGTCCAGAGAAGCTTCTGAGCTAATGTAAACAGTAGAGTAATTACTGTCTTTTGTCTGAAAGATCAGATAACACACAAGCTTTTCGGCTATGTACACACGCCGTAATTGCGGGACGTATTTCGCCAGGCAATTACGGCGTGTGTACGGGGGCGGGGCGGGGGGTGCCGATAGACATTCATCATTCTTCGGCGCGTATACGCCGTGAATAATTGACATGACACTTCTCTCCCCGCTCGCGTATTGTGCGAGTGGGGAGAGGAGACGTAATCCATAGTTCTCTATGAGGACTGTGGATTACCGTAATGACTGGGACGTATCTCGCCCCGAATTTCGCGCAGTACAGCGCTTAATACGGGGCGAGATACGAACCAAAATAATCCGTGTGAACACAGCCTTACACTGCGGCCACCAACATGTTTGATGATGTCTCTCCCTGATATCAGAAAGAACAGGGGTGTCAAACTGCGGCCCTGCAGCTGTTGGGGAAACTACAACTCCCATCATGCCCACTGTTATAGATTATACAAATGCATGATGGGTGTTTTAGTTTCCCAACAGCTGGAGGGCCGCAGTTTGACACCTGTGAGATAGAACAAACATCAGGGGTGAAGGAGTGCACAGGTCGTTCACTTGGGAAACCTGAGAGCCCTCAAGAAGGTGATAAAATCACTTGTAGCTCCTTAACAAAAAAAGATGAACAAAGCAATATATTTGGAAAACGTCTTCATTTAGTGATCCCAACATTTTGAAAGCTATTCTTTGTAGTGAGACAACCCCTTTAAAGTACCACCGAGATGTAATACCTCCGACTCCCTATAGGTGTGCTATCGAACACTATAAATTCCTACTTAGTGGAGTACATAATTAACACTTAATTTAGTGCTCTCATTTCTTGCTGAGCATTTCATGTTTGCGGTATTATAAATTAAACAAGAAAGCGCCGTTAATTCTACATCATAAAACGATGTCCTTAGGAAACAATAAATCTGGGAAACCGTCACATATTTACTCACTGTGGTAATGGTGGGGGCATAGCCGGTGACTTTGGAAGGGATCAGCGGTAAACAACATCTTAAAGCCCAGCTTAAATTCTGTCGTTACTTTTTTTTTGTTTGTCATTCCTCTATTTTTCCCCCTACATTCCTGCTCTTGTTCTTTCCCTCGCCTTTGCAGTCTAATCTCCCTCTGCTTCCTTTTTATTTTATGGCTTCCCTCCCCCTTCTCGCTTTCTCTCTCCCTCACTTTCTGCAGAACTGTGTCCTGACCTTGCTGTTTCTATGCCCCATCCATCTTGGGCTGCTTAGCCATTTCGCTGGCTTCATACAGAGCAGATTAACACGATTCATCACTGCAATCATCGCCGATTCATCACCCTTTCCAATGAATGTTTTGACATCCAGTTAATTTTCTGCTGATGATTTATCAAATTATAATTACCGTGCTCTGAAGGACTCATTTATTATGTTGATACATGATAATGATGCCAAAGTGGATTGAATTTTAAGTAAGTTCTTTGCGATTATAACATATGCGTTATTGTGAGTAATGTTATACAATTTAGTTTTTTACAGCCTGGAAACTCCTGGGACTCTCTTAATGTTATAATAATCAATGCAAAAAAGTCAGATTGGTAATTCAATTTTTTTTGAACAAATTGTTTGGCTAGGGAGCAAGAAGCATGAAAAGTTCAATTAAATTTTTAGCTTTGGTTTAAAGATGCCTGGTAATTAAAGCTTGCAATCATTTATTTGGGGTGCACGGGAAACCCCGGGCAGAAAGTGCAGATGAAAAAGCGGCCATGTCTCGGTTCTGAGCAGTCTGGAAAAACTGTCTCTCGGTGAAATATCGAAGGAGAAATCTGCCCTGTAGGGAAAAAAAAAAAAATCTAAAAACTTAAGTAATTTAGTGGCAACACCTTGTAGGGTAGAGACCAATAGATTTATATATATTTCTATTTTATCATGTCAATAAAGACAAAGTCTCAAATTCCCCCGGGTTCCCCCAAATAGTAAGCGAGTATCAAACGCTTTAAGCCTAGATTTTTAGCTAGGGTTTGCCCAATGGCTTAAAGGGGTTTTGCCACGATGTAATGTTGATGTGGGATCCTCCAAAATGGGTAATCACTTTTCTAAATATATGTGATTACAAAAAGTGAAGCCTGTGAGAGCTACAGCATTGCTCAGTCCCCCTTAGTTTCCTGAAAGTTTACACTAGACAAGATCAGGACACTGACAGGAGGTGATCTGGCCACCTTGCATGTTTGCACTTCTTATCTGATGACAGGGAATATGAAGGAGCTTGCAAGGGGCTGGGGGGAAGTGCAGGTATGAGGCCGTCTGCTGTATTGAGAAACCACTGTTGTAATGTAATTATTTGAGTAAAACATTGCAGAGCTCCCCTTTTTTCCTCACCCTTACCCCCCCCCCCCCGCAGCCATTCATGACTCAGCATGCTTTGTTTATATTCTCTCCTGAGCAGATAAGAGGTAAGGAACTCACTTCCTGGCAAAACCCCTTTAAATTTATATGCCTATACATACATACAAACATACACATATTAAAATTCTCTCAGGTCATTAGAAACCAAATCTGGAACCCTGATAGTGCCAAGTTTCCTGGATAAATGTCGAATAGTTTAAGTCTAGATTTTTAACTAGGATTTGCCCAATGGCCGACACGTATGAACCTGGTGCTAACTCGCCAGTTCTACATCTGTTTGTTTTTAATAGTGTATTATCCAACAGTATGTATGAAAGAGTGTTACGTGCCAAACATTGGCGCATAGAGTGTTCCGTGCCAAACAGTGGCGCATAGAGTGTTACGTGCCAAACATAGGTGGATAGCGTGTTACGTGCCAAACATAGGTGGATAGCGTGTTACGTGCCAAACATTGGCGCATAGTGTGTTACGTGCCAAACATAGGTGGATAGCGTGTTACGTGCCAAACATTGGCGCATAGTGTGTTACGTGCCAAACATTGGCGCATAGTGTGTTACGTGCCAAACATAGGTGGATAGCGTGTTACGTACCAAACATTAGTGCATAAAGTTTTATGTGCCAAACATTGGCGCATAGAGTGTTACGTGCCAAACATTGGCGCATAGAGTGTTACGTACCAAAACATTGGCGCATAGAGTGTTACGTGCCAAATCATTGGCGCATAGATTGTTACGTGCCAAACATTGGCGCATAGAGTGTTACGTGCCAAACATTGGCGCATAGCGTGTTACGTGCCAAACATTGGCGCATAGAGTGTTACGTACCAAAACATTGGCGCATAGAGTGTTACGTACCAAATCATTGGCGCATAGATTGTTACGTGCCAAACATTGGCGCATAGAGTGTTACGTGCCAAACATTGGCGCATAGCGTGTTACGTGCCAAACATTGGCGCATAGAGTGTTACGTACCAAATCATTGGTGCATAGAGTTCTACGTGCCAAACATTGGTGCATAACGTTTTATGTGCAAAACATTGGTGCATAGAGATTTACAAATATGTCATACCACAAGACAAAGTCTGCAATCCCTGACTGTTACACCTAATATTGCCAAACAGTTTCCAGAGTGAGGGTCAAAACACCGAAACACTGGAATATATATCATGAATTCTGGGCTAGAATTTGACCAAATGCTTAAAATAAATTCGATCTTCACATTATTTCATCTAAGTTGTGAACCCCTTCTTTTTCACAAAATAGTGCAGAGTTTCCAGAATGGGAGTGGAACACCAGAATCCTGGCTGTTTAGGTAGGATTTACCAAGTCACAGTTCGTTCTATTTTTGTATGTTTTAAAATTTTTATGTATCCCATAATTGTCATTAAGGACCAAATCTCAAACCCCTCCTGGTTCTTGGTTGGGAAGTTTTTCCCAAAAAGGTGTCCAACAAGGACTTGTCCAATGGCTTCCCCTGACCTCCCCGTAGTTCTGCACCATTGGGAAAAAAATATCAAATTTTAGTATTTTAAAAGAAACCCAAATAAACAGAGATGCCTCTTACACTGGAAAAAATGTTACCAAATTCTACCCTTAGAAAAATTTACCACATCCCACTGTCACCCCCAGCCCAAATTCCCAAACCCAAAAAATAAAATTATTAAAAAAAAAGGTTTACCGGGGAAGACGGGCCGGGTTCCCTTTTACTGATTTTGCCCTTTAATTTTTCCAGACAAAAAGGTAAAAATAGGTCCCTTTCCGTTTAAACCTGAAAGTCCCCTCCTTGCACAACCCCTCTTTAACTCAGTTGCCATCCTTCAGCTTTTATCAATCCTCATTCAGTTGCTCGGGGATATATTAAAAGTGAGCTGGGGCAAGAAAAGGGCGTTCCTGTGGCCGGTAATTTATACATTTAGCTCTCAAAGGGCCTGTCGGTGACAATGAAAAGATTTCACAGTGCCTAGCAGTAGAATCTCATTCCCTGGCTCATCCATCATACTAAAGCCAGAAGCAATTTTTCCCCCGACCTTTATCTGTAAAAGCGTGGCCGGGTCATGGGAAATTTCTTAAAAAGAAACTTTCATTATTGTTAGTTACAAGGAATAAGTCTGTGCTATTAGAAAAGGAGTCTAAACTGTGCACAGATAAATGGAGTCTCTCTGCCTCTTACCGGCCTGTATTTAAGGAACGAAGAACAAATCGAGGAAGGATTAACCTGTGAATTTGGGAGGGAAAAAACCAACAAGGAAATTATTTTAATATTAATGCCCATAAAAATTTATTTCCGGGCAGATACAAAAATTAAGGCCCCAAACCCTTTTTCTGGAGAAATTCCCTCAATTTTCAACTATACTTTGAAGCTAAAAAAAAGCGAAGGTACAACCATGGATGGGAACTAGACCATGGGGAAGGGATTCATTTTCATTTTGGGAAAATCTGCAAAAACAACCCCACAGGGAAAAAAATTCCTTCACATGGTTTTTTAAAAATGAAAATTTTGTGTGTTTGTATATATAAAATATTAAAATACAAACACACACATACATATATAAAATATTTACACAATATACAATATATAAAAATATATATACACATATATACATACAAATAAAATAACTTTTATTTTTTAAAAACATAAAATTTTCATATATACATTACATTTATACATTTTCCCCATACCCCTTAAAAAACATAAAACATTTATACATTTAAAAATATATATATATACATTTCATATATATATCATATTTTATATATAAACATATACATAAAATATAACTATATATATATACAATAAATATATATATCATTAAAAATATTTCATAAATACATATATTTATAAAAATACATTACATATATACATAATAAAATAAATATTTTATAAAATACATATATTATTTTAAAAATATACACATATAATAATTTCATATAACAATATATATACATATATAAAATATAAAATATATACATTTTAAAAATATATAATACATATACACATAAATAAATACCCTATATACATATTAATACATATATATTTCATTTTACACATATAAAATATACATATTTCACATATATATATACATATATAAAATTTATCATAACCCTATATACATATTTATATACATAACACATATATAAAATTTTTATATATCATATTTTATTTTCTATTAAAACAATATATTTTACATATACCCATATTTATATCATATACACATATATATAAATTTTCATATATACATATTAAATACATATATACATATATTATACATATATACATATATAAAATACTTTTATACATATTAACATATATAAAAAACAATATAACCCTATTACATATATAAATACATATTTTACCTATAATTTTACATAGATATATTATACATATATATTTCATAGATATATATATACAAATAACAAAAATTATATTTTACATATTTTATACATAGATTTTATTTTTATAATATATATACATAGATTATATTTACATAAAATTTTTTACATAGTAATATATACATAAAATACAAAAGATATATATATACATATAAAATACAAAGATATATATATAAAATATTAAACATAGATATATATAAAACAAATATATTTCATAGATAATAATACACATATATAACCCTAATATATATATACACATAATACATAATTTTTTAATACACAATTATCATAGATATATATAACCCCATATATACATAGGATTATATTTTAAAAAATTTTATATACAAAGATATATATATAAACACTTTTATATACAAAAGATATATAACCCCATTATAAAATAAAATATATACACATTTATTCAAAAATACATATATATTAAAATTTTTAAAAAAATATAAAACACATACATATAATTTTACACACATACATTATATATATACACACATACATAAATTTATATATAACATAACAAATATATTTTAAAACCCCCACATAAAATATATATATATAATTAAACATACATTTTATTTTAATATATACACATACCCTATATATATTTTTTAAAACATACATATATATATATATTTCACATACATATTATTTCACCCTACATATATATAAAATATTAAAAAACACATATATATATATATATTTCACACTTACATATATATAATTTTATAAAATATAAACATACATTATAAACATATATACACCTTTTATATTCATTATACATATTATATACACATTTCATATAAATTTTTTACCATACTATATATATATACACAAACATTATTACAAAACACATAAATATATATAAAATACATTTTATATACATAAATATATATACATACATATATAAACACATAACACACTTTTATATACAAATTTCCACATTTATATACACATTTTATAACACCAATTTTAATAATAAAACATATACCACAATATACAATTTACACACTTTTATAAACATATACACACATATTTCACCCATTAATTTTTTACAAAAAATTTTTTAAAACACCTAAAAAATTCCCTATATAAAACCACTTTTATATTCATATATAAAATCCCCATTTTATATACAAATATAAACATTTTTAAAAACAAATAAATACATATATATCTTTTTTATATACATATATTTTTAATATATATACACATATATACACATAAATATACACATATAAATATATATAATATATATATACAACATATATAAACCCTATATATATACACATATTTATTAATATTAAAATTAAAACATATATATAAAATATATATATATATATAATTTTACACAACCCTATATTACATATATTACACATATATATACACATAAATAAAATAAATATATTTATACACAAAAATAAATTTATATTTATATATAAAAAATTTTATATATAATTTAAATATATTAAAATAATTTTTTATATATATATATAAATATATAATATATATAATATATATATATATTAATAAATATCTTGAAGTATCCAAAATGGACGTGGATTTCCCGGCCGCCCCCCGAAAGGCCCAAAAAAGAGAGAAGCGATCACTTTTCTATAAACTATTAAAAAATAGCTTTAATTTTTTTTAAAAGTGGCCCGCAGAAATTTTGCTGGCACACAATAAAAACCAAAAGACATAAATTAAAAAAGGCTCAAAAGCGTTTCTTGCGGCAAACCCGACTTTCAGAAACATGCCCTCCCCCTGGGGGAAGGCGGGGTTTTTCCGCAAGGGAAAATCGTTGGCCTTTTTAAAAAATGTCTTTTTATTTTAAATTTTGTGACAGCATAAGTCCCGCTGCACTTTTTTTAAAAATAAAGCTATCTTTTTAATTTTAAAAGAGGTTAACGCTTCTCTCTTTTTTTTGCCTCGGAGGCCGGTCCCGTCCCTTTTTGGGTACTTCAAGTTTGTTCCTAAACCCAGTCCCGTACCCCGGGCCTGTGTTTTTTTTCCCGGGATCCAGGGTGCTGTCTTAAGGTCCTAAAAGCACCAAAAACCCTGTAAGCCTTTTTTGAGTTTGTCCCCAATTTTTAATTTCACAACCTTTCCAGGTTACTTTGCTCTTTTTTTTGGCTAGTTTTTTTAACCCTTTTCTACACTATTTGTGCGCCCTCCCCCCTTTTTTTTCCTTTTCCTTGCCATTATAAAAAATTATTTATATAAAATTTTATATATATTTATATATATTTATTAATTTCCCTATAAATATATAAATATTTATAAATATATACAAATCACCGGCCAAATTTTTTTTAGGTACAACCCCGTCCTACCCGCCAATTAACACTTTAATTTTTTAAAACAGCCCAAAACCCATGGCGGCAACTCAGTGGATTTAGGCATGTAGACCCTGGTCAAGGGGCAATCTCCTGCAGTTTTAAACCCCAGCCTCAGTATGGGGAAGAAAAGGGGATTTGAGTGCCTTTTTAAAAGTGGGGGATGGTTGTTGGTTTCCAAAAAGGGGTGGTCCCGAGTATTTTAGAAAATGCTGATCTCCTGGGATTTTTTACGACAACCAACTCTAGGTTTTCAGAGAATGGTCGAAAAAAAAAAAACAACCCCTGGGGGGGCCCTTTTTCCCCGTGGGGGGAAAAGCCTTGTTGAAGACAGAGGTCAAAGGGGAAATTTGGGGGAATGTTTGGGGCTGATAGAAAAGGGAACAGTGGGCTCAAATACCCCCCGTTTCAACCAAGGAGGAAAAGAAGAGCATCTCTAACCACCCGTACGGCAACTTTGAGGCAAATGGGGTACGCACAGAAGACCCCCCCGGGGTGCCACTCCTTTTACCCAAGAACAGGAAACTGAGGCCCAATTTTCCCAACTCATCGGGAAAATTTTGGGACAGTAAAAAGATTGGGAAAAAAAAGTTTCCTGGTCTGATGGGGTTCGTTTTCTGCTGCGACATTCGGATGGGTTTGGGTCAGGGAAATTTTGGGGTCAACAACATGAAAAACATGGATCCCTCCTGCCTTTTTATCAACCCTTTTAGGCTGGTTTGGGGGTGGTGTTTTTTATTGGTGTGGGGAATTTTTTTCTTGGGGACTTTTGGGCCCCTTGGGACCAAACCCGGGTCGTTGCAAAACCCCCAGCCTACCCGATTAATTTTTGTGGGCCATGTTCCCCCAAAAACCCTTTATGACCACAATTTTCCCAACATCTGAAAGGGAAATTTCAGCCCGGATAATTGCCAATTCATAAAGCTGGGGAATTTATCTCAGAAATGGTTTTTTGAACATGACAATGAGTTTTACTTTTACTCAAAAGGCCTCCACTTCACCAGATTCTCAATCCCAAAAGAGATTTTTTGGGATTTGGGGGGGAGTTTCGATCATTGGGTGTTCCCGCCGACAAATTGCGGCAACTTTTTGTTATCCAACATTTCAATAGGAACCCCCAAAAACTCTGAGGAATGGGTTCCGGCCCCCTTTTTTGAAATCTATGCCACAAGAATTGGGCAGTTCTGAAGGCAAAAGGGGGTCCAAACCCCTTACTACATGGTGTACCTATAAAGTGGCCGTGAGTGAAAAAAATAAAAAAATAATTTATTTTAAAAATATATATATTAATTATATATAAATATAAATATTATATAAATAAATATATAAATAAATATATATATAAATAATAATATAAAATCTATATAATATATATATAAATAAATATATAAATAAATATATATTAAAAAATTTTTATATATATAAATATATATATATATAAATAACTAAATATAAATAAAAATAAAAAAAATAATATAAATAAATATATAAAATAATTATAAATAAATATAAAATATATATATTATAAATAATTTATATAAATATAAATATATATAATATATTATATATAAATTTAAAATTAATAAAAATATTATATTTTATAAAATTTATATTTTATATAAAATAATTTTTAATAAAAATATATTTATTTAAAATATATAATATATAAATATAATATATATAAAAAATATATATAAATATATATTATATAAAATATAATATATAAAAAAAATTTTTAATATATATATAAATATATTATATATAAAATATATATATATAAATTTATTATATATTATAAAAATATAATAAATTTATAAAAATATATATATATATTAAAAAATTATATAATTTAAAAATATAAAATTTATAAAAAAAATTATATAATATAAAAATATATATATAATTAAAAATATATTATAATAAAAATATATATTATAAAAAAAATATATATAATAAAAATATAAAATAAAAAAAATATATTATAAAATATATATTATACAAAATATTATTATATACAAATAATATAAAAATAATAAATATATATATATTAATATATATATATATTATAAAAAGAGAGAGGTAGCACAATATCAGAATGTAGCTTCTTAAAAAACAAAAGAAAACTAAAAGGATATTGATAGCACCAAGCAAGAGACTAGAAAATATCTATGCTCAAGTTCTAAGGTTATGTTCACACGGTCAAATTTCAAATGTTAAGGAGCTACAAATGATTTTATCACCTTCCTGGCTCTCTTTGGTTTCCCAAGTGACCGACCTGTGTACTCCTTCTCCCCCCGTTTTTTGTTCTGAAAGCGGGGAGTGATGTATCACAAGGTGGGCAGTGTGGAACTTGTGTGTTATCGATTTTCAGACAAAGACAGTAATTACTTATGTTTACATTCTCAAAAGCTTCCCCGGGACCTAGAGAAGGAGTTTATTTTCATCTAGACAATAAACAAGAATTTGAACCCCCGAGCTCTATGCTAATTACAAAACCTTGCCCAGGAAGTGACGGCCAAGCGCATTAATTCTTCATGCATCCTATGAAACTTTGAGATGAGACAAAGTTGAGAATACATCTGAATACACATAAAAAAATGTGTATTGGGAATAACTCACTAGGGAGCGCTTGTCTCTATATTCTAATGTTAAGAATCCGAAAATTGCTACAAAAAAAGGGCCAACAAATGAAAACCAAGGGTAAAATACATGTGGGGTTCTGCTATGGAATTCAACCAATATTTGGTCCTTGCCCTGTGGACACTGCCAAATTCTATTTATACAGGGGTGACTAAAGCTTTTCGTTATGTTCATTGGAGTTGGAGACAGGAAATGCAATGTAAAAAAGTTCCCTTCTAGTCATTTTAAACCTTCAAAGGGCCCCGGGCCCCTGTACTTACTTCTGCATGAAAGAGCCAGGATTCCTTTGTTTCTCTTCCCTAACGTTACATATGAAACCCCCAAAACATCAGCTTGACTCCTTTCTGATCTCCCAAGAAAAGAAGGGGTCAGCCTGATGCGCATTAATCATTCTTGACAGCTACATGCTTGAAGATGCCATTTTCAATTAGGCAGAGTTTTACAGTCCTAGAAAGAAAACAGCACATGCTAATCAATCAATCTCATGTTCCCGGATTATAGCAGAACAGAACACCAGATATTATATCAATGAATACAGAAATATGACATGAAAGTCTGGCGGCGTGACCCATGCAGATCATTCAGAGTGGCTGAAAAAAAACTGCACAGGGCTCAGATACTATATGTCAGGAGTAGCTATAGTGAGGGCAGGGGTAGCAATCGCTATAGCATCGAGCCAAGAGGGCCCTGGAGCAGAGAGGGCCTGGAGCCAAGAGCCCTGGAGCCGAGGGGGATCTGGAGCCGAGGGGCCATGGAGCAGATGGGGGGCCCTGAGATCCAGAGTGGCGTCCCTTTCACCGGGTCAGATTTTTGTAGGGCCTGGAGCTAAGGGGGGAGGGGGAATCCTTGGAGCCAGAGGGGATTCTGGAGCCAGAGGGGCCTGGAGCCAGAGAGGGCCCTGGAGCCAGAGGGGCCCTGGTGCCAGTGGGGGCCCGGGAGCCAGTGGGGGGCCTGGAGCCAGTGTGGGCCCTGGAGCCAGTGAGGGTCCTGGAGCCAGAGGGGATCCTGGAGCCAGAGGAGATCCTGGAGCCAGAGAGGGCCCTGGAGCCAGAGGAGGGTCCTGGAGCCAGAGGGGATCCTGGAGCCAGAGGGGCCCTGGAGCCAGAGAGGGCCCTGGAGCCAGAGAGGGCCCTGGAGCCAGAGAGGGCCCTGGAGCCAGAGAGGGCCCTGAAGCCAGAGAGGGCCCTGAAGCCAGAGAAGATCCTGGAGCCAGAGAGGATCCTGGAGCCAGAGGGGCCCTGGAGCCAGAGGGGGCCCTGGAGCCAGAGAGGGCCCTGGAGCCTGAGAGGGTCCTGAAGCCTGAGAGGGTCCTGAAGCCTGAGAGGGCCCTCAAGCCAGAGGTTACCCAAAGGTCCTTATGACACATAAGATGACACCGATACAATTAAAGAGGTTGTCTCTCCATGCTGTTTTACAGAGATACAGGCAGCTTTGGACTCTTCCTTTTCAGGCTGTGATTGGTTCTATAGCAGTGATTGGTATATCAGCTCTGCTATTTCTAGGTGAAGCTGTTACAGTGAAAAGACTGAAGGAAATGTTAAATCTGTAGTACACAAGGCTACAGAGCTCTAAGGAGTGAAAACATGTCCTTAATCTGAAGGAGTGTTCCTACCATAGACTCTGATAGCATCAGAGTCTGATAGGTACAGTTCCTACCTTTAGGACTTACACCTATCGTGGGAACAGGCCTCCGAAGGATACAGAGCAGACTGGAGAGCCAGCTGCTCTTGTGCATAGCTCTCCATTCGGTTCTATAGGAGTTCAGAGGAGAGCCGAGCACACCACCCAGAACAAACAAAGTTCTATTCCTAGAGATTACACACAGCAGGGAGTGAAATCACTATGGACAGACAGCAGCTTCCAGCAACCGATAAGAGAAAGAAGAGAGAGATGCTCCATAACCTAGAGAAACTTGTATGCACACAGAAGAGATAAAATCTCTCTTATCTCCTCAAAAAAGCAAGTGTGAGCCATTTTGAACTCTGCCCTCCAGCTCTGATAGCCCTACCTAGGCTCCTTAGCCATCCTCCAAGGCCCTCCTACAGCCCTTGGAGGGCAATCATACTACTGATGTGGCTCTCAGTGAAAATGAGTTTGACACCCCTGTTATATACTAATAAAAACAAAACATAGAGTAGTCTATACTCATCAGTGACGGCCTTGTTGCCATATTACTTATCCAAACTTCGTTCCAGTTGACAAGCCATAATACAGCAACCATACAAGTCTATAGGGCAACGCAATGGGCCCGGTCATCAAAGCTAACAGAAAACCTATCCTTGTTGACCATGACATCTAATCAGAGATCAGCTTTCTTTTCCTTTCAAAAAACCTGCCACTTTATACTGCCCAAACAACGGACAACATGAAATAGCTGCAGATACTTGGTCCCAACTGAAAAGATGCATCGTTTCAGGTTAAACATCTGAGCTAGGTGCAGGGAGAACCACTTTAGCCAAAATAAATAAGTCAGTTGTGAGGCTTCTATACAGAGGGTCAGAGGACCTTGCCCTCTAAGGCTTTCAATCCACGATAGAGAAGGAAGGAGAAGAGGGTGAGGGACGGAGATGTGTGTATTATGGAGTAGGTGCAGCAGGGGTAGCGTAGGGTGGAAGCTCCTGAAAAGATGAGCTCTCAGGTCACTTTTGACAGATGTAAAAGGGGAAGAGTGTCTGATTTTTGTGGCAGTGAGTGCAAGAGTGTGGGGGAAGCACGGGAGAAGTCTGGGAGACGATTGTGTGAGGAGCTGACAACAGGAGAGCAGAGAGGAAGGTCCAGTGAGGAGCAGAGATTGTGTGAGGGGAGGTGTCTAGAGATAAAAGGCTCATCCAAGTTGGAAACCATGTGGATTCATAAACCAAAAGTAAACCCCCTCCCACCCCAAGTGACCTCAATAGAAAATGTGTAATTCATAAAACGTAACATTTCTATGTCGGGTCCACATCCAAAACCCCTTAGAGATGAATGGGGACTCGTTTTTGGACGAGGAATCCGCTGAAAAAAAATTCTAAATTCCAATTAAAACACTTAAAAATCATGTCGCCCCACAAAGTTTTCAACGATAGAATTTGACAAGTAAATTTTACCTGTTGCATGGATGTCTTCTAAGGCAGAAATGTATGGAGTAGCCATCATTAGTAACTTGATGTGCATTTGCTGGACAGTGGGTAGCCAATAAAGGGATTGGCAGAGGATTGGCAGAGACGCTGGCCCAATAGACATGCATTACTCAATACGATCGTGTTGTACGAGCGGGGAGAGGAGGCGTAATCCATAGTTCTCTATGAGAGCTATGGATTACCGTAATTTCGGCACATCTCGACTGTATTAGAGCACAAATACGCGCCGAAAGTACGCCGTGTGAACATACCCTAGGTCCACACAGCATGATGTTTCAGCCATTTTCAGATTCTGAAACTACCCGAAAACCAACTATCAACCATCCCTATACTCCTCAATAGAAAATCCAAACTGTAGTCTACAAAGCTTGGATTTTCTAATGGTCAGATTTCAAATCCGAAAACAGTCTAAGAAACTTGGAACATTCTTCCGTCGGGTTTTAGGATGGAAAACGTACTGTTCAATGATTGGGGGGACGGCCGAATCGGCCAACCAGAAACCGCCCACCTTTCCAATCAAAAAGACGATAAAATACCAGTCGAATTCTGATTAAAGTAGTTTTTCTATGCTTTGTGGCTGTACTCTAAGGCTAGGTTCACACGGTGTATTTGCAGGGTGTAATTACGCCCCGCAATTACCCTTTTGACCTGGGGCGGGGGGGGGGGAGGGGGATGAGACGGGGCCGGCACTTCGCCGGCCCATAGACTTGATGCTAGGGCGCGTATTTGCGGCTAGTAATTCACATGCCAATTATCTCCGCCCGCGGCCCGGGGGAGAGGAGACGTAATCCATAGTTTCTATGAAACTGTGAATTACCGTAAGAAATGGGCCGTTTTAGCCGTAATTTGCGCACTCGGCGCTTTTTTGGCCCGAAATACGGCCTTTTTTTAACCCGGTGTGAACATGCAAAAGGGAAGAAAGAGTGGGGAAAGTGCGCACGAAAAGGATCACAGTGTCTAGGTGGAAAATGAAAGGGACATGCACAAACTTTTTTGCAGGTAAAAAGTCAAAAAGAAGCGGTTGTAGGCCATGAAAGCCCGGTCCTCAGTAACGACCACTATAAGGCTATGTTTAAAAGGCAAAAATTGTGGGGCTAAAAAACCCCACCAATTACCCGGGGTTTGGGGGGCTCGCGACGACTCCCGGGGGGGTGGCGGCAGCGCGGGGCCCCCATGGGTTTCATTGCAGCGGCTGGTATTGCGCTGAAATTTGACATGTCACTTTCTCCCCCCACGGGGTATTGTCCCGAGCGGGGGAGAGGAGGCGTAATCCATATTTCTCTATGAGAAATGGGGATTACGTAATGACTGGGAGTACCCGGGCCCCATATTGAGCGCAGTACGGCGCGAAATACGAGGCAAAAGTAGTCCCAATTTAACCCGTGTGAACATACCAAGGGTATGTTCCAGGCTTTTTTGATGTGGTTTGGACGGGGGGTTTACGGAGCTTTTTCCGGGCCCCCAAAACCTTGGCTGAAACACGTTCTTAAAAGAGGTTTTAGAGGCGTTTCTTGGCGAGGTTTTCACCCATACAAATAGCCAGGACAAAAATCTCGCCGAAAAACGTGCCAAAACCGTGCCGAAAACGCGCTGCAAGGATTGACATGACACTTTTTCAGCGCTTCCAAAAAAAACCTCATCGTGTGTAACTAAACAAAGGGTTTTCATAGGGAAACTTAAATGAACTGGGGCCCCTTTTTGGAAGCGTTTTGGCAGGTTTTGGGCGGGGAAAGCTCCGAAAACCTCGTCCAAAACCCGCAAATAAGCTGTTTTCAACTTGCCTTAGGCGCGTTTTAGGTGCATTTTTAAGCGTGGGGTTTTTTTTTCCCGGCTATTAATTTGTATGGGTGAAAACCTTGTCCAAAACCACGTCAAAATAAGTCATGTGAACATGACCTAAAAGGTAAAAACAGACACTTTCTGTGCACCGAACAATTCACGTAGTCCCAAAGCTTTGCCCCTTCTCATTGGGAATGATATCACCAGTGATTACTAGAATTTTGTATTGTTCTATATTCCAAGATTACCACTCGTTGCTTTGTTCACTAAATAAAATTCTATTAAAAAAAAAAAAAAAAAAAAAGACAACAAATAATTTGCTTAAAAACCGTTATTGTCAAATTGTGAAATTGTAATGTTGTACATAAAATAATTCCTTTGACTTTCAATGAAAGCTTGATTGACAACATAAATATCTGCACCCCGGTATGCGGTAAAATCACAGAGTAGATGGAACACCTCAAAGTACTTTATATTGTGTAAATCTTTACGAAGAATGAACCGCCGCGCCAACCTATAATACAAGTATGACGAACACAATGCGGCGGCCGAGGACGCCACTTAGAAACGGGCAGACTTTGTAACAACAAAATGGTCTGAAAAAGAAAAAAAAAAAATGTAAATTCACACCGCTCGTTCCTGATTTTTTTTTTTTCTACAGATATCTCCAAAATGGCCAATTTAACTTGTACATATCTATAATGTATATCATCAGTGACTAGAGGAGGGAAATTTTTATATGATTTTTGACAATTTAACAAGTCCTGCTGACAAATTAAACGCTTGTGTTGACAACTTAACTGTACTGCCAATCAGTGTTTTCTTTTCTTTCATTTATTCGGGAAAAAAATATAACTTGGGGTCAGATAATGGTGGAAACCGAGGACACAAAATAATACCGTTCAGGGCTGAGAAGGAAAAACCATTTAACTCAACCGCAGAGACGCTGTGTTTTCAGCACTTTGGTTCGCAGAGAACAAATGGCCGGATGAGCTGACAGAGACGTTGCATGGCACACGTTCAAAGCAATATTCTTCTGCGACACAACAGAGATGTCATCCTGAAAGCCAGCAGCAGGGCTAGAACGTGGAGGAGCGTGACAAGTAATGCAGCCGCCCGATTTGCACGATACTGGTGGGTGTGGTTAAGTAAATTAGGGACATGCTTATGCAAATATGGAAATTTTACTTCATTTTACTGTGTATATGTTCGTTGGTGCACATCTGGCTTCCCCCCCAATTGAGGACGCCCTTACAATTCAATTGCCCAGCATATTGCAAGTGTCCGACACTAAGTGTCCAATACAAAATCATTTTGCCTCCTACTATGAATGGTTCATTCTCCAGTATGGTCGAGTGTCTGTGTTAGTAAGTAAATAAAGTCTATTTTTTTTTCAATGAATTTTTTCTGTAAATTGCTAGTAGGGCTAGTGTAGGGACATGCAAGGCAATGAGAACCATAGGCGTGTGTTGCGAGCTTGCATAAATTGGCTAAAAAGGTTATATTGACCAGGATTCTGGAAAAGAGTCTGGATAGTCAAAAGTCTACATACCCTAGGATTACTATGCCTTTAAACAATTTGGGGAAGTCCATTTGATGAGGTCATGTTTTGGAAGTTCTGTTTAGGTTATTGTTAACATCTGAATTAGAGACAACCTGTGGTGTTTTTAAGCCATCAGAAACACCTGCTTCTGGTGTAACATCAGGGGAAAAAGTCTAAAGAAATAGAAAAAGTTTGAGGCAGAGAATTGGGCTTGCAAGTTTTTATACCCTTGGGTGCAATTTCCAGATACCTAAAGGTGCCTGTTCACTGTACAAACTATTTTGAAAGTACAAACAAAATGGGGGTTCCCGCCCTCATACCGTTCGGAAAGGGGGAAAGGGTTCTGTGTCTCAGAGGTAAAATGTGCTTTGGGCCAAATTTGAATATCAACCCCCGAACAAAAACAAAAAACTTTGAAAATGCTGGGGGAAATGGTAAGTTGTGTATTATCCACCGTGAAAAAGACTGTATCAAATGGCGAAAGGGCCCCTTGCCCGGAGAAGCCATTACTCCAAAAGAAACATATGAAAGCCCGATTAATGTTTGGAAAAAGCACAGGAAAAAAGACTTAATTTTTGGAAAATTCCTGTGGTCTGAGGAAACTAAAAACAAAAAGTTTTTGGCCATAATGAAAAATTTTGACTTTTGGAGGAAAAAGGGTGAAGTTTGGAAGCCAAAGAACACCCTCCCACCTGTGAAACAAGGGGGTGGCAGCAGCATGTTGTGGGGTTGTTTTGCTGCAGGAGGGACTGGGCACATCCAAAATTGATGGCATCTTTAGGAAAGAGTTTGTGGCAATACTGAAGCAAAATCTCAAGAATCAGGCAGGAAGTTAAAGCTTGGGAGGAAAATGATTTTCCAAATGGACAATGACCCAAAGCTTCTGCCAAACTGGTTACACAGTGGCTTATGGATAAACAAGTCAATATTTTGGAGCGGCCATCACAAAGCCCTGATCTCAATCCTATTGAAATAGTATCAGCAAAGCTGAAAAGGCAGAGATGAGCAAGGCGACCTCCAAACATGGGTCGTTACACCAGTTCTGTAGGGGGAAAGGGGCCCCAAGATGCCTACCAACTTAGTCAAATGTTTGGGAAGAATATCCAAAATTTTTGCCCAAGTCATCAGTTTAGGGAAAAGTACCAAATCTAATAAAAATAATGGAAAATTTTTGACTTTGCAGAAAAGTAATAAAAAGGGCTTAAAAATTTCTCTTCTTTTATTCTGGAAAATTGGCAAATAAATAATTTTGGTTCCTAATTGACCCAAAATGGGGAAAATTTATTCTGATTTCCTGTAGATAGTGAGGGGAAAACTCAGATGGGGCTTTTTTTTAGTGGATGGAAAACTTTGGGTTTTAATATGTATGTGTATTTTAAAATAGCTGTCAACTGTCTCAGTATTTTGGGAGATTTTTAGTCCAGCGGTGTGTTCAGCCATACTCGGAATGGAGAGTCGTGTGCAAGAGCTATCAACTCTCCATTCTGAGCTGCCACTTTGGAGGCCCGTTCCCTAGGTAAGTGCAGGTCCCATGGGTGGGACCCGCACCATTGAGACTTTAATGGTATCCCCTATAACCTCAAGGTCTTGGTGGGGAAACACCTTTTAATTACAAAAAATTTTCTAAGTATTTGTTTAACAGAAACGCACGATTTTTCTATCATTGATAGCTCTGCGCTCTCTCTTCTGCTCAGAAGTGACGAGGTTGGGTGGTGTTGGAAACACAGTGATCTTAGGAGTTGCCAAAAAACCAAAATGATAATGAGGAAACAGATGCAGTTGTTTGCTTGCCAGGATTGCCTGATCCCAAACTCTTGTCCATGTTAGGCGGAAGCATTAAAACGGGTTCCATACGAAAAACCAAACCCTAAAGTGTGGGGTAAATTGACAAAAATTTCTTAATCCACCGGCAGTATACCTAAACATACTGTCATATATACATGGTATAAAACACAAAATTGAAGATATTGTAAAAGATTCAATATTCTTCATTGTAGGTCGCAATGCGACACCATCTTAGAATTTTCCACAATAAATTCTAATTTCTTGTTAAAAATTGTTAGAAATACCTCCTTATGCACTACAGGACTGGACTCAGACTACAAGGCACTTAAACCCAACCAGCCCACATACACTGTAACAAAAATATAGTGTTTAGCTATTAGCTACTCCATTAAAGTGGTTTGCTTACTACAAATTTTAGCTTTCAACATGTAAGGACAGGTAACGAAAGACTTTTTCTAAATACATTGGTCTTTTAATTTTACTTTAGTCAGCAGATGAGAGATTTTATCTGCTCTGAGTGCACACAGTTCTCTACGGTCACCTGACCATAACTCTGTTATCTGATTGGAGCAGAGAGCACCATAGACGGACAGAGATCACCCCTTTTGAGCTACATCTAATGACTCATCTAGCCAACCAGTATTCTACTCTGCACTAGTAAGGGGTGACACCCCAAAACAGCCGTCTGCAGAGAATTTCGGGCATTTCCTTAATCCTGTACACTGCAAGGTTTGGAAGTTTAATTGGTTAAGGAAAGATCACCAATAGCGGGCTTAAAGTCCAGCTTTTTTGTAAAATATACGTAAATTTCAGAGGACCAATCAAGGAGTGCAAGCCTCTACAAACCTACACGGTGCCTCTCTCTAATAAGAAACATCACCCCTATAAATTTACAAAGGTTGACGTTTTTATTAAAGAAAAACGACCCGGGAATATTGGATCACGGGGGAAAAAAGGACACCAATTTTAAAAACAATTTTTTTTTCGGGTGAAGTAGAAATATTTACACAGTGAGCAAAACCTTATGAATCCTGAATTCAGGGAGAAAGTGACACATTGAACGGCCCATTTCATTTTGGTAGTTCCAGTTCAATACTTTCATGGGGTAGCGGTGAAACCCCTGGGGGAGGGGGGGGGGGGGGGGGGGGAGGTCATTTACTTCCTGGTGCTACTCAAAATTTTTTTCCCGGGTGTTAGACAATGGCATTGACTCTTCTCTGTTAACCATCAGCAATTATCTTCCTGTCAAAGCAAAAGGTAACAAATTCCCCCATATCCAGCAAGGCTATATCATCCTGCAGACATCGGCCTCATCCCGCGAGCTAAA
>JAODAL010039991.1:0-37421 GCA_025379985.1 Phyllomedusa bahiana
TTAATTCATCCCAAATCAAAAACCCCTTAAATAACAGCAGCTATGACCTGTTATCAAATGCCACGGCCCTTCTAGACGTATTTAGACCAAAAATTATGATGTGAGGGGAAAACAGAACATGTCCTTGTACATATAGAAATTATACGAATATTAAAACAAAGATTTAAGTTTGAAGAAGACAAGGGATCCCAAAAAATTAAAAATCAAAAAATTACAAACTTATTTTAAAATTTCTGTTTCCAATCCACGTTTAATAAAGGAGGCTAAAATCTGTCGCTGAAAATCAGTGTCAAATCCTTATCTGAAATCCTTACTGGCACAGATTTTCCGAGGAGGATACGACACTCATCAAGCACTGAAATTTTTAGCATCTAAATCCGTCACTTGAATGTACCCTACCCCACACTTGAACCCCCATTTTTCCCCCATCAAACCCCACCCCCCTCCTAAAAACAATACTCCCTATCTAAAATACCCCCCCCAGAATAACCCACCTCCCTCACTTTGAAATCACCCTACACTCTGAACTACCATTCCCCCCACTATAACTAAACTCCTTTTATTGAATATCCCTCTCTAACCCACTTCCCCCCACTATAATCCCCCTCTTTCACTCTTCTTTACCCCTCTCTAACCCACTTCCCCCACTCAACCCTCCCCCACCTTCACCTTACAGAAACCAGTCCTGGAGAGCACTGTCAGTTTTATCTCTTAGGGTATGTTCACACGGTGTTGTGTATGTAGCACTACAGGGCGCAATACTGTGTGTCTCGGAAGTTCCGCTGATAAAGCGTGTACTCCCGAGGGGCCCGGTGGGGGCACCCGCGGGCCCCCTTGATATCATTACTATAAAAATAAATGTTGTAACGGTGGCCCCCCCGTCCCCGGGCCCCGGGTCGCGGGCGCCCCGTTCTCCCCCCTTTCCGGCTACCGGGGGAAATTTGGGGGGCCGTGTCCTGTTACTGGCTGGGGCACCGGTCCCATCCGCTCCCTGACCACGACCTGTCCCGGCGCTCTTCCCCCCCGGCCCGGGAATGCGAACGAGGCCCCCTATCCGCGCGCGCTCGTTCATGTGAATTTAAAGGGACGCCGCCCGGAATTGGATAATTTTGGGCGCTGACCCTATTAGTGTAGTGTCCACGTCACTTCCCTACTGGATCTTTGTTGTCTCCGTGCCCTAGAGAAAGAGTTCCTGTGTGTTTACTGCCTTGCCGTGTATTCTGACCTCTGCCTTCGTTTATCGACTCTGAACCTTGCCGCCTGCCCTGACCATCTTGCTACGTCTACTGACCACGAACCTCTGCCGCCTGCCCTGACCTTGCCGCCTGTCCCCTACTACGCCTACGTCTCACAATTCTGTACCACGCCGCACCTCGGCTGCTACCGCAAGCAAGTCACATCGGGGGTAGAGACCTGGTAGACTCCCGCCGCAGCAAGTCCATCCCGCTTTGCAGCGGGCTCTGGTGAAAACCGGGACCTACTTAGACTCCGCTCCCTGGCGTTGCTTACACCATCGCTTGCGGCGGTCCAGAGGATCCACTATCCCGGCCGTTACAGTAAGATCCAGCCATGGATCCCGCCAAGGTGCCCTTGCCAAGCATCGCGGATCTTACGACGATTGTTGCCCAACAATCGCAGCAAATCGCACAACAAGCACAGCAGTTGGGCCAGCTCTCCACCATGATGCTTAAGCTCTTTGCATCCCAGCAACAGTCTTCGCCTCTGTCTGTGGCGCCGTCTACACCCGTTGTTCCATTGGCCACCATGGGACCCAAGCTTCGGCTTCCTTTACCCTCCAGCTTTGCTGGGGATCCCAAGCTTTGTAGGGGTTTTATTACCCAGTGCTCTATGCACGTGGAACTGATGGTGGATCAGTTTCCCTCGGAGAGGTCTAAAGTGGCCTTCGTGGGGAATCTGCTATCCGGGAAGGCCCTGGCGTGGCGTGCATCCTCTGCAGAAACCGTGCTCTTGAGCCTTCGACAGGTCGATTCCTCCGTGGGAGACTATGCGGTTCAATTTCGTACCCTGGCTTCGAAGCTGACTTGGATTACGCCGCTCTCTGTTCCACTTTAAAAAAGGGGTCTGTCCAGGAGGGAAAAAAGACCGCTTTGGGCAGCAAGAGACCTCCATCCTCCCTGAGCGAATTAATCCACCTGGCCACCCGCATCGATGTAAGGTTCGCTGAAAGGCAGGAAGAGCTCCGCCAAGAGAGAGACTCTGCACTCCCCCGTCGGCTGTTTCGC
The DNA here is from genome assembly GCA_025379985.1 of Phyllomedusa bahiana. Classification (NCBI taxonomy): domain Eukaryota; kingdom Metazoa; phylum Chordata; class Amphibia; order Anura; family Hylidae; genus Phyllomedusa; species Phyllomedusa bahiana. The sequence goes on from JAODAL010039991.1 coordinate 2,244, forward strand.
CTGGCTCCGGTATTCCAGTGTTCTCCATTGCCGCCTCCTCAAGCCTCCGATGCGGAACCCATGCAGGTGGATCGGGCACACTTATCGGAGCAGGAGCTGACCCGCCGTCGGGCAAAGAACTTATGCCTCTACTGCGCCAGTCTGGACCGTTTCCGCAGAAGCTGTCCGCTACATTCCCAGCATTCAGGAAACGCTCGCACCTAGGTGCTGTATGAGAGGTGTCCCTAGGTGTTGTTTCCTCCTCTCCATGATTGATAATGCCAGTGGAGGTGAAGTCTGATGCTGGCCTATCGTTCCAGATTTCTGCCTTCTGGGACTCCAGGTCAGCCGGGAACTTCATTCATGCCTCCTGGGTAACCCGATACAGCTTGCCAGTAATCCATCTGGAGAAGCCTCTGCTTATTTCTACAGTCAGTGGGGAGCTCCTTAGTGACCCCATTCAATACATAACCCGGCTGGTGACCCTCCGTGTAGGGGCTCTACATAAAGAGAAGGTCATGTTCCATGTTCTGCCTCGTGCTTCCTCTGTGATTATTTTGGGGCTTACCTGGCTGCAACATCACGCCCCTACGCTCGACTCGAAGAGGCGAGTTCCCTGCGTTTTGGGACCCGGAATGCCAGAACCTCTTTTTGAAGCACCTTTCGGCCGGTGCCTACCCTTCCCACAGCGCCGGCCAAGCCTCTGCCAGGCCTGCCAGTAGAGTACCAGGATTTTGGGGACATATTCTCTGAGAAGCAGGCTGAGACGCTGCCGCCACATCGGCCTTATGACTGCCCAATTGACCTCCTCCCTAGGACCAGTCCCCCCCCCGGGGAAGGGTCTATCCGCTGTTCGTGCCGGAGACTCAGGCCATGTCGGCCTATATACAAGAAAATTTGCAGAAAGGATTTATTTGCAAATCCTCTTCCCCAGCCAGAGCCGGGTTTTTTCTTTGCGCAGAAAAAGATGGTTCCCTCCATCCGTGTATTGACTAAAGAGGTCTAAATAAAATCACCGTGAAAAACTCCCACTCTCCCACTGATCTCGGAGCTGTTTGACCCCCTCAGTGGGGCTAAGGTGTTCTCCAAATTGGACCTGCGAGGAGCCTATAACCTCATCAGAATTCGAGAAGGGGACGAGTGGAAAATGGCTTTTAATACCCGAGATGGACATTTTGAATATCTCGTGATGCCCTTTGGGCTATGCAACGCTCCAGCTGTGATCCAAGAATTAGTTAATGATGTCTTCCGGGATCTATTGTATACCTGTGTCATAGTGTATCTGGATGACATCCTGATTTTCTCCCCCGATCTCCAGACCCATCGGACATAAGTGTGCCAGGTTCTGAGACGTCTGCGCAACAACCGACTGTACGCCAAGCTGGAGAAATGTTTATTCCACCATACCAGCTTACCTTTTCTCGGGTATATAGTCTCGGCTAAGGGTCTGCAGATGGACCCAGCAAAACTCTCTGCGGTTCTGCAATGGCCCTGTCCTGTCCGCCTTTGGGCGATACAGTGCTTCCTGGGCTTCACCAATTATTACCGGCAATTCATTCCCCATTTCTCCACCTTGATTGCTCCCATTGTGACCCTCACCAGTAAGAACGCGAATCCGAGATGTTGGCCTCCAGAGGCTGAAAAGGCGATTATCGATCAAAAGACTGCATTATCCTCAGCGCCAGTCTTCGTCAGGCCAGATCCAGAGAAGCCCTTCTCTATGGAGGTGGATGCCTCTTCAGTGGGGGCAGGGGCGGTTCTCACACAGAAAAGCCCCAAAGGCAAGACTCTCACATGCGGGTTATTCTCCAAGATCTTTTCGCCGGAGGAGCGGAATTATGCCATTGGGGATCAGGAGTTCTTGGCCATCAAGTTGGCCTTGGAGGAATGGCGACATCTGCTGGAGGGGGCGCGTCACCCAATTGACTTCTTTACGGATCACAAGATGCTACTGTTTCTTCAGATGGCCCAGTGTCTTAACCCTCGCCAAGCCAGGTGGTCCCTCTTTTTCTCATGCTTTCTTTCGCATTCACTTCCGGCCTGCTGAGAAAAACATCAAGGCTGATGCCCTCTCCCGTGACTCTGATGTCGTTGGTGAAGAACCTGTGTCACAGCACATTATTTCTCCCGAATGGTTGGTTCTTGTGGCTCCCGTAGATCTCCAAAGCGTTCCTGCGGGCAAGACTTACGTGTCGCCGGCGCATAGGAAAAGGATACTGGACTGGGGGCATAGCTCCCTGGTGGCCGGTCACCCCAGAGTACGGAAGTCCTTTGCTCTTATCTCTCGGCACTACTGGTGGCCAACTCTGACACAAGACATCAAGGACTTCACCCTCTCCTGTGTCACGTGTGCTCGAAATAAGGCCCTACGTCACGGGCCCACAGGTCTCTTACTGCCGCTGCCCATTACAGAAATTCCTTGGACACATATAGCCATGGATTTCATCATGGACCTACCTATGTCTTTGGGAAATTCAGTCATCTGGGTGGTCACGGACCAATTCTCGAAGATGTCCTACTTCATGCCCCTTCCAGGCCTGCCGTCTGAACCACTATTGGCTGGTCACTTCTTCCAGCATATCTTTCGTCTACATGGGTTACCTTCGTACATCGTCTCCGATCGGGGAGTTCAATTCGTATCCTGATTTTGGCGGGCGCTATGTTCCTGATTGAAAGTCAAGCTGGATTTTTCTTCGACCTACCACCCTCAGCCTAATGGACAGGTGGAAAGAGTTAAAGGGGTTGTCTCGCTACAAAGAATAGCTTTCAAATTGTATGGAACACAAAATAAAGACATTTTCCAAATATATTGCATTGTTCCTCTGTTTTCCCTAAAGAGATACAAGTGAATTTATTACCTCCTTGGCTATTTCAGTTCCCTCAGTAACTGACCTGTAAACAAATCTCCTGGGGCTGTTTGTTCAATGAGATAACAGAGAGTGAGTCATCACACAGGTCAGCAGTGTCAGTCAGTGTCCTGTGCTGCCAGACAGTAAAAAGCTTGATTTATCTCAAGTAAACAGCTCTGTAATTAGGGCTTTTGTTTTGGGGATCAGATAAGAAGTCCTTTGAGTAGTTTGAGAAGCTAATCTAATCTAATTAGCATCTGAAAGCACAACATAGCTGTACAAGCATGGAGCTTATGCAAATTAGTATGAACCAGGAAGTGACAGAGAATTTCTTTCATGCATTCTTTGAAACCCTGTGGGGAGACAACTCCTTTAACCAAATTCTGAGAGAATATTTGCGTCATTTTGTATCCGGACGTCAGGACAACTGGGCCAAGCTGCTCCCCTGGGCCGAGTTTTCTTACAACCATCGTGACTCGAATGCAGCCAGCGCTTCTCCATTTTTTGTGGTCTATGGCCACCACCCTCGCCCTCCCCTTCCCCTGCCCACAGGTTCGGAGGTGTCCGCTGTGAATGATCAAGTTCGGGATATCAAGGCCATCTGGCAAGAGACTCGACATTCCCTACTTCGGGCCTCTGCTCGTATGAAGTCTCAAGCAGACAAGAGGAGAAGACCTGCTCCGAAATTCTTCCTAGGGGACAGGGTGTGGCTTTCTTCAAAGTACGTATGTCTGAAGATTCCCAGTCTCAAGTTGGGTCCTCGCTTCCTGGGACCCTTCAAGGTGCTCCGGCGTCTTAACTCGGTGACATACAAACTCTACTTACCCCCATCACTCCGGATCCAAAACTCTTTCCATGTCTCCCTCCTCAAGCCTCTTGTCCTGAACCGCTTTTCTCAGAAGAATGGATCGCCTTCCCCGGTAGCGGATTCTGCTGATGACTTCGAAGTATAGGACATCTTGGCCATGAAAACGGTCAGAGGGAAGCGTTTCTTCCTCGTGGATTGGAAGGGCATCGGACCTGAGGAGAGATCCTGGGAGTCAGAAGCAAATATCTTGAATCACGATCTCATACGCAGGTTCCTTCAGTTACACCAATATTATTGATCATTGGCTAACGAAAATAAAGAAATAAAAATTAACTCATTGAATTCATGTTTTTTTCTTTATTTTCGTTATCCCCATATTATTGTTAATTTTATATAGAGATCGGTACAACTTAATGAGTGTTATCATTTGATTTGGTCATGTACAGTTTTATTATAGATTGCATTAGAAAACCCATAAGAGCGTCGCTCGCTCTCCCATTGGCCCAAATAACCGCGCCTCTTTTAACTTAGCCAATCACAAACAGAGCTCGCTCTGCATTTCTTTTCCCCATAGAACTCTATGAGAAGGTAGCTCAGCCGCTGATTGGCTAAGCAGGACGAGCACCTCTTCCCCTCAACCAATCACAGTACTAGAATATTTCCCGTAGACAGTAATAACTTTTAGGGCGACCTTCTATCGCGCCCTTCTTTCTCCTCTCAAAATAGACGCACTACATATGATTGGTGGATTCATATCTGCCACCTGGTCTCAACCAATCAGCTATTTTCTGCCTTTTTTACAGTATTTTGAACTGTCCCTCCTTTTCATTTGATTGGTCAATACTTCTCCATAGGTTTTAATGGGTGACTGTCGCTCCTATTCTGATTGGCTGGTTTCTGCCGACCAATGAGAAGCGCTTACAGAATTTGAATTACTGTATTTCCCGGCAATTTCCAAGATCCTAATTCCTGATGTAGCGCCGGTCTAGATTTTTGGAAAGTGATTTTTTTTATGTTTTTTTTTTATTTAGAAGGTTGAGCTCTTTTTCTGATAATGTTTCACATGTAATAAAAGCGATTTTTTTTTAATCATACTCCATGCTTCACGGCGCTGAGTGCTGAGATGGAATTCTTTTGCGATCTTCTATATGTTTCCTCTCACGTTACGTTCTCGCTTCACTTCGCCTCCTCCGCCTCATTTAGACCACATTCAGATAGGTCTGCCTGTCGGACCTGGCGAGCGCTGCAATGCGCCTCACTTTGCTGACCCGCGATCATACATGCCTCGGAGTTTTCGAATGACCTGCGTCCCGCCCCAGTACGCCCACACCGCGCCCATTGCACGACCCTTCATGTTAGGAGCAGCCGAAAGTGGCAAAGGCTGCGCCTAATATCACATCCCTGCGTCCGACAGGGGATTCGGATCGGTGAGGCGACGTTTTCGCCAGAAAACAGGCGCAAATTCCCGATCATACATGTCGCCCCAAATTTTAATAATGTTGCCCATAATGTTTCTGTTTGTTTAAAGGTTCCCTTTTTGGACTACAATGGATTCAGTGGGCTACATCGGTTTAGCCTTGAATCGATTTCTTTAATAAAATTGTTGAAGAAGGTTATAGTTGGGGAGTATTTATTTCAACACTTTTTTTGTGTTTAGTGTCAGTGCTTTTAATTTCTATTTCATTTTGATGTAGGTAATCGAGGCATCTGAATAATGAAGCAGTAGATTCTGTCTCCCCTAGTATCCATGGACCTTTCCATCTTGATAGTATCAGGCTGCAGCTGTCTGTTTTAACTTGGCTGATTATGGAAAATGGGAGGGACACCACGTCATTTAAAAAAAAAAATTACTTATTTTTGGAAAATCTAAAAATAAGCATCCACTGTAATCAATAAATAAATCCTTTTGAAAAAAATGATGTGAGGTCCTTCTTTTTTTCATAACTAAAGGTATAAAATGGCAGGTACAGTCTGATACTATCAGAATAGGCAGGTCCATAGTTATTAGGCCCTTACCTCCCTAAAAATATCAGCTTGCACCCTAAGGTGACCATCATGTTAGAGGATCCTCCCCTGATTGTAACCCAGCTCTTCACAGCATCCTTGGTGTGTTAGAGAGTGAAAGGGGGTTAATGTTAGCCTAGGGGCAGCAAAAACACCACTGGCTGCCACCAAACCCCAGTGCTAGTAATACAGAGGCTTTTGTCCCACGCCTCCACTACTAGTACTGGAATTAAGTGGTAAAAAAACACAATGTCACAACACAAAATATTTTTTTATTTAAATAAACACTTCCCATCACCAGCACTGGTTGACCATTTTAGAATGGATCCCACACTGGTCCGACATTGTCCGATAAGTCCATAGTAGTCAAAAGGGAACTATGTTGAAAAGTAGAAACGCTACAAGAAGCATTGCAATACTTAACTCCATATCCTTCACTCCCTGAAGGTCATGCCTGTGGCTAATCTTCTTGGGGTGCAGGGCGTGGAGTTCAAGCCACACAATATGATCTGGGGGGTATAGACCAAAACTACAGCACTATTTTAAAGGGATTGATCCTCTGCTCCCCACTCCTCTAAGGAGATTGTGGCTGTGGCTTGTACACCTGTTGTCCACCCCTTCCCCACCATTGTGCTATGTGACCAAGCACCAACACAAAATACAACCCCCACCTATTACCCCATAATTCCACCCCCACCTTCACATATCACACATAGTCCAACACTTCAATCTATCATCCCATGGCGAGTTTCTACCGAATTGGAGTACTAGTAGGGAGATGGTGGAAAAGTTAGAATTCTAAGACGTTTGTGTGGTAAATTTTGCAGGGACAAGTTGTGGCCAGAAAAAGTTATCACGGTGGTCTGGACAGGACGGAGAAGAAAAAGGAAAGTGAACAACTTGTCAGAGAAGATATCACTTGTGAAGAACTGAATATAACTGTACTGTAACCTGTGGTCTGTAGAGCACTGGCATATACAAGTAATAGTGTAATAGTTTACATTCAGAAACAGTTTGTCGGCACCTCTATAGTCTCTCCACCGTCCAGGATAGCTGGGTGACTCCACACCCTTAAATTGAATTTCTTCTAGAGCCGTTAGGGTCCGTGCACACAGTCAGGTTTTCAGCAGATTTTCAGATGGATTTCAGATGTGAAAATCGTCTGAAAAACAACTGTCAACCATCCACATAGACTTTAATAGAAAATACGTTTAGCAGTCTACACTGAATGGATTTTCTGCCGGACCTTTTTTTACACCGACGGTGTTCCAAAAAACTTTGAACATGTTCAATCTTCCTCCCAGTTTTCGGATGGAAGATGTGCATTTCAATGGTTGAGGCGGATGAGCGAATCAACAAACCTGCGGACAGAAGCATCCCCCAAAACCGTGAAAACGATGTAAAAATACCGTCCCTTTTCTTAAGACAGAATCTGACCGGTATTTTGTCGATGGTGTATGGATATACCCTTACATGGTTGCTTGAAGGGGAGCATGGTTTGTATAAAAGGGGCACGTCTTGTTAAAAAGGGAGGGTGGCTTATACAAATTAAAGGAGTTGTCTCCCTACAGAGTTTCATAGGATGCATGAATGAAATATTCTGTCACTTCCTGGTTCAGACTGACTCTAATTTGCATACAGCTCCCTAGTGTATTCAATGATGTGCTTTCAGTTGCTAATTACTTCAGATTAGCTCAGAAGCTTCTTGGAAACTACAAGCAGGACTTTTTTATCTGATCCCTGAAACAAAAGCCGTAATTAGAGCTGTTTACTTTAGATAAATCAAGCTTTTTACTGCCCAGCAGCACAGAGGCTGCCACGACCTGTGTGATGACGTCACTCACTGCTATCACATAGAACAAACAGCAGGGGGAAGAGATGTTTACAGGTCGGTTACTGAGGGAACTGAAATAGCCAGGGAGGTGATTAATTCACTTGTATCTCCTTAACAAAAACAGATGAACAAAACAATATATTTGTAAAATGTCTTCATTTTGTGTTCCCTACAATTTGAAAGCTATTCTTTGTAGCGAGACAACCCCTTTAAGGAGTTCCAAATCTAACCGAAAATCACTTTCCAAAGTTGGCAAATAAGGTTGACAGACATCCGTTTGCCTCTGTGACACCTTTACTATGTTTTTTACACTTACACACATGGAGGCATCTTCTCATGGGATGTATCCCATAGTCCAAAAACTATGGCACAAATATGCACAAAGTAGAGACCAAGAATATTGAATATTAATGAAACCAATTCATAATTAAAAGACTGTTATGGTGAAAGGGAACATTATTACATATACAGGCATAAGGTGTAATAGAGATGAAGGGAAGATTATCTTGCTTCATCAATCTCTATTTAAAATCACATCTGCTCTGTGTGTTTAAGGCAAACACAGTAGATATTAAACTGTCAATGTGACTTGCAGCATATGATGATGGAAATGCAGCCTTCAAGCATACAAAAGGCATTGCGACACCCGGCCTGCCTGTGATTCCAAGGAAGCAAACTTTAAATATGTAACTTTTAAGGCACATTAATTTAACCCCTTCCAGCTGCAGATTTTTTGTTTGTGTTGCATCTGTTTTTCCTCTCTGCCTTTTAAGCGCAATTACTTTTTTTATTTTCTGCCTACATAGATATTTGAGGGCTTCTTTATTGTGCGGCAAGATGTACTGTTTAATGGTACCATTAATCCTATGGTACAATGTACTAAGAGACCATGTTTTAGTACAACAGTGGGCATACCTGTATGTCCTGCGGGAAATGACTTTCCGCAAACGGAGATACAGGTATGTCCTAAACATCAAGCCCTGCTTAAGAGTCCACACGATCACATCATGGAACCAGCTGTATGTTACAGCTGTCCCGATGCTGTGTCGCCCACGACCGGAGCTCACTCCGGCCACTGGTAATTAACCCCTTGGTTGCCGCAATCAATCATCTCCACCGGCATCGCCATGATGTAATTGCGGCTCTCGATGGCTTCCATAGCAACCCGGCCTATGGGGACAAGTAAAAAAAATGTGAAGTAAAAAAAACCCACAAAACGTAAAATAACATACATGTACACTGTCCTTTTCCCCCTTACAAACACCAATTGCCCCCAAAAAGATCAAAAATAAAAAAGTACACAAATTCAGTATCACTGCGTGCATAACGACCTACCCTATGAATTTGTCATGTTATTTATTCCACATGGTGAACGCCTTAAAAAAAATAACAATTTTTGTTCATCCTGCAGCACATAAAATGGAATTAAAAGTCATGTAAATGCCATAGTGGTACCAATGGAAACATCAGTTCATCCCGCAAAAAAAAAGCTCTTACCCAGCTCTGTATATCGAAAAATCAAAAAGTTATGGCTTTTTTTTTAAATGCTTCAGCATAAAAAACTATATAAATTAAGCATCTCCATAACTGGTATTGACCCACAGAGTAAAACTTACATGTCATGTATACTGCATGGTGAGTGCTGTTAAATTTAAAAATACAGAAAAAACATACAGAAAATGGGACATTACTTACTCAAAAAAACACTACAGTTCTTTGGGGCTTGTTCACAGCTCAATGGCTGAACTAACATGAACCCAGTAGCTAGCAACTCTGCCATTTATGCTGACTGGCACACTTTTGGCACACTTTTGTATCGCCTTATTATATCCAAGTGTAGTACCGGCAACCACCTCCCTCATGCCCTGAGGTTGTATGAGTGGTTGTTTCATTGGTTACTTTGCATCTGTGCAATCTCCCCATGCATTATACTGCGGCTTTTCTGCATGCTGGTGTGAATAGGTGTTATGTTGGTGTGCAGTTTTTCATCTTGCTCAAGCAATTAGCTGCACCTGTGATCTTTTTCCCAGTCAGCTTAAATGGCAGAGTTGCTAGCTACTGAGTTCATGTTAGTTCAGCCATTGAACAAGCCCCAAAGAACTGGAGTGTTTTTTTGAGTAAGTAATGTCCCATTTTCTGTATGTTTTTTCTGTAAAATTGTTAGTGTAGGGACTCACAAGACATGAGGAGCTGTGAAGAGGCTTGTGAGCTTGTGTTATGGGGCCTCATTACCAACTAATACCTCATATTTAATATTTTTCCAGTATGTCCTTTTTTATTTGCCCAACAGTGCTGGGGAGCAGAGTGTGCCTGTGTTGTGTTGGATACTTAGAAAATGCTGGGCAGCCCGCCTGGTCTAATAGTATGGGTGTCACTAATAGGTTGTAAGCCAGCATTGTGTACCACACGTATCTATATTTATGCACACTTTGTTATGCCTTATTATATGCAAGTGTAGTACCGGCAACCACCTCCCTCATGCCCTGAGGTTGTATGAGTGGTTGTTTCATTGGTTACTTTGCATCTGTGCAATCTCCCCATGCACTATACTGCGGCTTTTCTGCATGCTGGTGTGAATAGGTGTTAAGTTGGTGTGCAGTTTTTCATCTTGCTCAAGCAATTAGCTGCGCCTGTGATCTTTTTCCCAGTCAGCATAAATGGCAGAGTTGCTAGCTACTGGGTTCATGTTAGATTAGCCATTGAGCTGTGAACAAGCCCCAAAGAACTGGAGTGTTTTTTTGAGTAAGTTAAATCTAAAAATAGAAAAACACTAAGATTGCAGCATTTTCTTCTCCATGCCTTCCAAAAAACAGATTTAAAAATTATCTAAAAGTCCTGTCCCCCCAACAATGATACCAATAAAAACTTCAACTCATCCCGCAAAAAATAAGCCCCTACACAGCTCTGTACACAGAGAAATAAAAAAAAGTTATGGCTATGAGAAGATAGCGATGCGACCAATATTTTTTTTTATTTTTCCTTCTATGCACCTGAATGAGGAACCAATTTTTTGCAGGCTTGAGTGTAGCTTTTACTGGTACCATTTTGGAATTAATGCAACTGCAATCAGGCTACAAACATGGTGAGATTGTGGTCTGTAATCGGGGAGATGCATAGTTCTGCATAGGAGCTGTTTATGTAAAATGGTAAGCAAAGTAATATTTGCTTCTTTTCTAATTCAGTTTTATGAAGTGATGTGAGAACATATGATGGGAGAGCATGCCATACTGTATGTGATGTATGGCTGCTATTCTATATGAAAATAAATCCCTGAATCAACGACCCTTCACCAGAATCCCAGTCACTATACTTCTTATTTTATTACTCTATAGAAATGTATCCAGACCCTTTTTGAACTCTGAACTCACCAGAACAAGTTCCTCTGGCAGAGAGTTCCACAGTCTCACTGCTCTTACAGTAAAGAATCCATTTCTCTGTTTATGTAGAAACCTTCTTTCCTCCAGACATAGAGGATGCCTCCTTATTCTCGATACAGTCCTGGGTATAAATAGATGCCCACCATAAGGGGAAGCTGAAACCTCTTCTTATGTACAAAGTATTGGAGGTGTTTTTGCATTCTAAAACCCACAATTTTTTTCTGGAGTGATATGAGAGCTTTGTTTTTTTGTGATACAAATTGTATTTTTTAACTGTGCCATTGAACGGACTATACTGGGAAACCAAAAAAAGTCAAATGAAATGGAAAAAATATGTCAGTACGTCATTGTTTTTTGGTTTTGCTTTAAATAGTTCAACATGTGGTCGAAATTACCTTAACTTTTTTCGGTCAGTACAGTTACGGTACATGATAGAAAACGGGCACCATCTTGGATTCAGAGCCACAGTTCAGAAAACTCACCGGCAGTGGCATAGCTCTGACATCCCTACTCAGGCACTGTGGTCATCCTCCAGGGCCCTTTAATGGGCCTTTTAGGGCAACTGTAATACTGGTGCAGAAAAAAAAGAATGGATATGTTAAAGGCAATCTTCCTTAGACACTTCTTCCATTGATATGTGGCTAACCCACATCCAAATCAGAGATGAAATCTGCCTCTGCAGAGTAAAAATCCTCAGCAGGTATCCAAGGTATTACCTTACATGTAAACATGCCCTTAATGCTAAACAAGAAGTCGTCAATTTGCAGCATTTTTTGGGTGAAGATGAAACAATCTTGTAAAAATCCTGGAGGGACCACAGGGGTTAATCTCCTGCTGATCTCTTTCATGTTGGCCTCTGGCTTATTGGGGTTGGGGTTTAGTAACAGGAGAGGTACTTAGCAATCTTTGCATCCCACTGTAGATGAGTTATAGGGGGGAGGCTCCTGCTGCAGCCAGGTGACTTCTAGGCAGACAGAGGACAGTGATGAGTTTTAAGGGAGTTCATAGCTGAGCTACTGGGACACATAGACATTCTTTATATCAGTTTCAATTGTAATATAATACAAAATAGAATCAAGTGTAAGGGAGGGGATTAAGGAGGAAGACCGGGTCCCTGGCTTCCTATTTATTCACCTCTCCTGACTGATGGCCCTCGCCGGTGATAGACATAGATCTGGTGTGTGCAGTACATTTGTTTACTTGGGTTTTGATCTATTACTACTCATCTGACTCTCCTCTTGTCTTGTCCGTCTTACATTCCTTTACTGTTTGTCTATTTTTGGTCTGTCTTGTGTGTGCACTTACCCAGGGTAGGGACTGTCGACTAGCTGCCACCAGTCATCTAGGGCCAAACAGACAAGTAGGCATCAACAGATTTGGGAAGGCCTAGCTTTAGGTCTCAAGAGCTGTTTTTCCTTCTCTGTTGACCTGCCCCAGGGACTCCTAACAGTACATTTTAGTCTTAATTTTTTTACTCCACGTACAATATCTTGGAGATTTTATTTTTTAAATATGGGCTGTGATATCAAGCAGAGATATATAGTTGCTCTCAGGATCATCTCAGGATCATCTTTTGGATGACCCCGAAGCAAACAGTCTTGTAGGGGCCACAGGGGTTAATCTCGATGTAGTCCATGTTCCTTGTAAACTGGTGGCTGACTAAGGGGTGAGATTTAGTAACAGGGCAGGTATTTAACAATCTTTGCATGCTGCCATAGAGCAATATGGGGGAGGCTCCTGCTGCAGATAGGTGTCTTCTAGACAAACACAGGAGAGTGATGACTAAAGTGGGGGCATGGCTCAGCTGCTGGGACACATAAATATTATTTATATCAGTTTCAATTGTGATATAACACAAAATAGGATCAAGGGCTAGGAGGGGATTAAAGAATTATAGCTGGGTTATTGTTTTGTGCATTTTTTGTTAACTGTTAATTGCTGACGGCATAATAACACAGTATGCTAAACTCCGGATCTCCCTGATAACTTCAGGTAACTATTGTTGTATTATTTCACTCTGTCTCTATATATAGAGGATTTGGAGGTCTGAAATATGAAACTCCAACTGCTTTAGAGATTAGCACCTAATTTTGTATCCAAAAACGAAGGATGTAGTGGTATTTAATAGGTTAATCACTTAATAATGTAATTTTCAGATTGAATCTTAATAATTCTACTCCATGTACTCAGAGAACAATATGTTGGAGAACTTTCCTGAAAACGTGCTGCAATTCCAGAGTCATCTCATATGTCAGTGGGTGGATGGTATTGACGTCCTTTCAACACATTTTCATATCTCTTGCATGTGCCAAGCAAATAAAACTCAAACGTGCCAAAAAGCTGTCTAGAATTTTTTTTTTCTGCAGATGGCGTTCATAGTAAGTGTTATTTCTGCGTATACAGCATAAGTAAATGTTTTATGAGCACTTAGTCTTTATAACTGTTATTCACACGCATCTGGGTTCTGTTAGGGGCTTGTAACATCCGTCTGATAAATGAAAAAAGGAGCTAAATCTGCTTCATATTGAATAGATTTGTCCATGTATTGCAGTAAAATGTAAGTCCAGGTACGTTTGTCTTAAACATTTTCTAACCTGTCAACATTTGAAAATGAGTATGAGCTGGGAAGGTTCACACGGGAAAGGAACCTGTGGATTTTTGCTTCTCAGAAGCAAAGCATGATCAGCAAATCTGCAGAATATTATGTAATCAGCAGAGTGAAAAACTGATCTGCAGAATGGATTTTAGTTCCACAGCATGTTGATTTAAGAGGATTTGCAGCAAATTCTTCCCTTTGACTCCACAAAAAATCTTCAGTAAAAGTTTATTGTTGTGGATTTGCTACAGAACAGCTGTATGATACCTTTTAAATAACTTTTTTTAAATTTCACATTAACATTTTCCATGGGTAGCATCTTTTAAACCAAAAAACTTAACAGCTTTTCGGGGGTTTTGGGTCCTCGTCGTGCAAGCAGAGCTTGCTGGCTGGATGCGAGCAATAAGTGGCCAAAAAGGGAATATTTCCTTGGAGGAAGCCCAACCCGAAGTTGGCGTACTTTTTTACTGACATATTTTTAACCCCACAACAAAGTTTTTAGCTTATCAATTGTGGTTTTTACAAAAGTGAAAAAGTGCCAATAAAAAAATTTTGCTTGTCCATGCCTGAGAAGATAGAACTCTTCTCCATGTATAGGCATGCAATACATTGGAAAAAGCCCCTCGGTCTTGACAACCATGTTTGTACTTGAGGTGTCCTAAAGTGGCTGTGGACCAATTGGGTCTTTTAAAAATTTCTTCCAAAGCTATTGTACCAGGGGAGACCCCAACACTTTCCCTTAAAATGCCCGGGTCCATCAAAAGAACAAGCCAATAACATCCAAAGATCTCTTTAATCGTTTGGGCTATTATCCCAGTGAGAAGCTCCCTTTTTTTCTGCAGCATACTACGGTATGCCACTCGCAAGAAAAAAATCAGAATAATATTTGGACAAAAAGCGTTCTCTAAGGTCGGAAGCTTGTTGAGAGAACTCACCTTTAGAAGAACAATTTCTTCTAAGTCTTAAATATTTTCCCAGGGTATTCCTCATTTAAGAGATTTGGGGTAACTGCTTTCCCACCGCAACAGCAAATTGGTCATGGTGGGTTTACGGAAGATAGAGTTGGAAAGCTCCTCCATTGGAAGTTTGGTTATTTTCACACCAAGCAAGTAGAATAAAAACTATGTTTTATAGTCTAGTCCAGTGAATTTTTTCATTTCCTCGACTATTTTCTTGTGGTAGTTGTGGGTTACCATACTTATCCACTTTATAGTTATTTTCACACCAAGAAAGGGTAGAGATTAAAGGTATTGATAAATTGCAACCATCTATCCAGAGGCGCAATATAAATAAAAAATTGCTACAAAAGGAATTCTTTTGAATTTTCACCCTCAAGACACAATCTCCTAAGGGTCTCAATGAACAACTCGATTGTGGCTTTTTTGCGTGACTCCATGTGTTTAATTATCCACTTGTTATAATTATACAATTTTTCCAGCAGGGTATTATGTCCTCTTTAAAGATCTGGCTTCAGAGGACCCAGGACAACATTGATTTTGGCAGACTTAGATGAGATCCTGACTGAATTTAAGAACATCTCTACATCTACTGGCAGTCAGAAGCATGTTACACTCCACAACTGGGAGAAGAGCTATATGAATCTGGAAGGCTGATATCCCATCCAAGAACATTCTGGGAGTATTTTTGGGTTAGAGTTTGATGAGATGATGGAGGCCATATTTGATTAAAGGCAAGTCACTCTCCCAAACCAGCAGAGGGAGTAGCAGAAGTTTTTTGGAAATGCTGTCCAAGAACAAGAGCCTCTCTTCTAGCCAGAGATTCCTCTGGCCATTAAGACCAGAAAATGGGTAAAAAATATCATAGCCCTGAAAAGAAGCCACATGCAAAGTCATCCAGTCTTCAGAGCTTCTTCCCTGCATGGAACATGTTAAAACAGGACATATAATCCTAAAATGTATCCTTAAATATATTTTAAAAATTGTTACTGTATTCAGTTCTTGCAGCACCCTTTGGGTTGTTGTCTAGTGACCCAAGTTCTCTGCTCTCACAGAGAGGTTTGGAGATTAACTTTGAGGTCTTTCTGGTATCTAAACCATTACAGACAAGCATGTGATTACAGTTTAAAATCTAAAAATCCCTCTTAATAACAAAAAAAAAACACTCCTATAAGGAGACAATAAAACCAGTGCTATTTTTTTTCATCCTATTGATGCCATGGTCTTTTTAAACCTAAAGAATGCTTACTTCAATATTACTCTTGTTCCTCATCATCAAAACTATTTGAGGATCTCAATTTACAGTATGTTAAGGAGTATTAAGACACCTTCAGTTTATTTCACTTTCCTCAGCATTACTTCTGCCTTTTTTGTTTTTTACAGAAGTTAGTCTCTGCAGTTGCCACATATCTGAGACTTCAAGTTGCCATACTTGAATGACTGACTTCTGTTAGACAGGTCAGACATTGGCTGCTTCAAGACCTCAAGAAAAAAAATAGATTGCCTAATAGTGTGATTAATAAACCAGCTACGTCCATTTAATCTAATCTGTGACCATAATTCTGGGCCTTATGAGCACCACCATAGATAAAGTATCATGAGCACACGTCAGGGGGATTTTTTCTCATAGTAAAAAGGGCCTCCCAAAGCACTGGATTTTTGATGTGTTGTGTCAGTCCAGGTCCGGTGAAGTCTGGAATGGTGGAAAAATCTACCAAATGGGATATTTTTGCTCCAATCCAGTAGAACTTATGAAATATGTCTCCATCTGGGGATTGGGACTCTATCTAGAGTCTTTAAGAGTAATGGTGCAAGGCTTCTGAAAACTCTTCAAAACTCTGTCATCCAATAAGAGGGAGTTGAGAGCAGTCCGATTAGGCCTCCAGAATTTGAATCCGTGAGAATTCACATGGACAACACAACTACCACAGTTTATACAATCTGGACTCCCAACGGAGAGCCATCTACCCAACCTGACTGTGGTTTACGTTCCAGGAAGCCTGGATGTGCTAGCTAACAGTCTAAGCAGAGGCCTAGCAGTACAAGGCAAATGGTCCCTAATAGTGATGAGCGATTACGTCGACTATCGTCATCGGGTCGATAGTCGATATCGGCAATTATCAAGACGATTTCCGATAGTCGATAATAGATTGTCGCCGATGACCATTAAAGTCTATGGGATAGGAACAACACCTTCATTCTTACACCCAAACAGGGCTGGAGAAGCTGGAATTAACATCCACAACAGTCAAATGGATACGTGCTACATCTTAGGCAACACACTTACAGTAGATTATAAAAGCCACAGAAAAAAGTCACAGACCATTCACTATCCCTGTCTTGTACCACAGAATGACCCTAAAACCTGCATGACCCACAAATTAAAAAGTGCCAGAAGGCAGTATGATTTGAACCATAATTTTACTTGAACTGGACATTGAATATCCCTGTCCTGGAACGCAGCATGAGCCCCAAACCTGCATGACCCCAGATTAAAAAGTGCCAGAAAAAGGAGTCTTTCAACCACCATTTTAGTTTCACTGGACATAGACTATCCCTGTCCTGGGCCACAGCATGAGCCCCAAACCTGCATGACCCTCAGATTAAAAAAATGTCCCGGAAAAAGGAGTCTTTGAACCACCATTTTAGTTTCACTGGACATGGACTATCCCTGTCCTGGGCCGCAGTATGACCATTAAACCTGTCTGACCCACAGATTAAAAAGTGTCGGGAAAAGGAGTCTTTGAACTAACATTTTAGTTGAACTGGACATTGACTATACCTGTCCTGGGCCACAGCATAAGCCCCAAACCTGCATGACCCCCATATTAAAAGGTGCCGGAAAAAGGAGTCTTTGAACCAACATTTTAGTTGAACTGGACATTAACTATCCCAGTCCTGGGCCACAGCATGAGTCCCAAACCTGCATGACCCCAAGATTTAAAAACTGCCGGAGAAAGGAGTCTTTCAACCACCATTTTAGTTGAACTGGACATAGACTGTCCCTGTCCTGGGCCACAGCATGAGCGCCAAACCTGCATAACCCCAAGATTTAAAAAGTGCCTGAAAAAGGAGTCTTTCAACCACCATTTTAGTTTCACTGGACATAGACTATACCTGTCCTGGGTAACCTACATCTCTTCAAGTCTTCCTGTACCTCCCTTGTACAATACCGAGGATATTTAGTTTCAGGATATTTTCTACATGCAAGTTTTTTAGTAGTTTTAATTCTAGAAAAACACATTTTTAAAATAGGATGTAATTCCCACCACGTCTTTGTTTCTCTTTTTTTAATTGTATTAAAACGGGTTGTCTCACTACGGGATTGCTAGCTATGTTAAATTATCATGTTGCAATATACGTGTCCATTATACAGTGTCCTACCTATTTCCTGTTTTTGTACGCAGCACCATCCACCCTTGAGGGCCACTTTTGACAATTGTGAAGAAACAAAAGGTTGTTCTGTTAGGAAACACATTATTTTATTATAGGGACCTGTCAGTCTTGGCTGCATTTCAAAGCAGCTGACCCAAAAAATTATAAAAATGACTTCTCAGCCACCTGTTTAAAATTGTGAGGTAGAAATGCACTTAGAAGCCACATTTCTGTTCCAAAGGACCAATGATTTAGCTGTATCTACAGCTAACATGACCCCAAAACCATTGACAATGCGAAAATATTCTAAAGATAAGTGAGTAATGAGAATATGGTATTATCATTAAACCGTGGTTGTCTTTACTTGAAACAGTCTCCACATGACAAAACAGCAAAATGATCTTTTGGGAACTAGGAATAAAAATATGCAGGTGAGAAATGATCATTTTAAAAAATATTTCAAGAGGACCATTTCTGTTTGAAGAGGAATTGGCTGAAGTAGACGGCACTAATCGGTGACATCGGCAATAATTGGCCACAAATCATCATGAGATCCCATGCGCTTGTTTCATCTTGATGAAAGTCAAACGATCCACTTTATCTGTGGAAAGCCGGCCGGATGGTTTGTCTGTAAATGACTCCTCCCAGCTGTGTGAAGGTGCTTCAGATATGACGCTGGCTGCTGGCAGGACAACACCTCTATGGCGTGGCGAACGAGCTCGGGTCATTCAAATTTTTTTTTTTCCATTTTGGATACCAGAGTCGATTGGGGTGGAGTCTGAGTCGGAAACACATCCAAAAACATCGGTGTGAGACGAGATAGTCTGCACCATGATCTTAAGATGGTCTCTGTTTTTGTATGTGTGCCTGCATTAATGCGTTGGTTGAGGTGGTAAATAAAGATTGCCAGGGTCACCCATTAGGCTTCTGCCACATTGCCTTCTGCTGCTGCTTGCCGCATACGGCTACTTGGCAACTCTTTACTGCTGTCACGTCGCTGAAGTTGTTCCACCGTGAATTTGAAGAACGTGATTGAAGCAGGACGAAACGATGTCACCAGTTGATCAATCAGCAAAGTCTCCGATTTCTGCATTTACTCCTCTATTTGGGTGGGTGAAGGAAAGTTCTGAGTTTTTTTGTTACCGGGGGATCCAGGAAGGGTGGCCACCCTGTAACTGTTGTTTCATTTTGATGGCCTTAATACAGGAGGTCATGTTGGAGAAACAGGAAAATGGAGCATCCAAGCCTCATGTGAGAGTGCAGCCTTGATTCTCCAAGCCTCTGGGATTGAGGGGCAATAGAAAATGATCTCCTCATCTTCTCCTCCGCCATCAAATTCGCACCAACCCTCTTTTCAAGGCAGGGACGTCGGTAGTTTAATGTCGGGTTGTCTAGGCATACCTCCTACTCCGCTTTCCTCCGGCTCTGCTTTCACACACCCTGACTTGCCTCAAGATGCAACCCGACGAAGCTGAGGGCCGCCTTGCACTAGCTCCCTGGACACGAACTCTGCCTAATGAAGACCGAAAAAATTGAGGAAACTGTCGGGCATTGTGGATTCGACAGAGGTGAGGCTCCGTCGTCAGCATCTGTTTTCCGGTCTCCTCCCTCCGATCGCTGGAGGGACCTGATGTTCAGAGTGTCCAACAATCGTTCAATCAGGAACTAAGATCACCACAATGCTCATGCTGACAAGGGCATTGTCCGCATGACCATTTTGGTGGCTTCTTCCAAACTGGCAAGGATGGTGCAGAGCTCTTTCACCGGCTCCACTCTCGGTGGCTCAACACCCAGAAGTCCGCTCACCGCTGCTTGTCGGCATGTGTTCACTTCGTATCTGCGTTCCATGGCATTGCGCTTGCTGCCACAATCGTGGAGCATGTGAGGAGGGTGGAATTCCAGGTGTTGCCACGTCAACAATGGACGGTTGACGGGAGAGTGGCCGAGGCTGACCTGCAACGCACGCCAGGAGAGGACGAAGAAAGGGGCGAACAAGGAGAAAGTGCGACCTCAGACCTCAGAGGCCTTCCTCAGCAGGCAGTCCAGACCAGGGGTGGTGGTAGTGGTAGCACTTAGTAATTTCCTGGCGACAAGGTTCATGACATTGCAGGCAAGGGAGTGCTACCAGCCTACGAATCTAAGGGCGGCCAGCAGATTTTGACACGTTATCGCACACCACCTTGCCTGGCACAAGGTTCTTGTCAAACAAGCCTTGCGCTCGGGTCTCGTGCGGAGAGCCATTCCACAGCTCCTGACTGTTAGAATGGGACGGTCTCCAAGACAGATTAATTTCAAACACGAGCTGGTTTCTCTGGGCACGTGATGTCCACCAGAGGTCCTTGGGGAAAGAAGCCCGAGCACCTTCCTTGTGGTTTTGAAGAGCCGTGCGCCGAGCCTGAGAGCAACCGTCACCACCAGAGAAATCCACCCAGCTCACCCAGTGAGCTGTCACCCCCTCAGAGATAATAGCCGGCCTTGGCCGTTGCTACTAGTCCATGTGTCGTCTGGTCAGATGGACTTTTCGGGCACAGATGCAGACAAAACGCGCTTGAATTTTTAGACTGCACGTGGCTGGCCAGGGCAGGGACGGCTTTATTTCTTTTTTTATTTTGGCAAAGAAATGCATCGCTCGGCATCCTGGTATTGGGGGCCAGCAAGGGCCATGGAGTGGTTGGAACCCATCCTGTTGTTCCACCAGACGGAAAGGCAACTTTTCCAAGGCTAAAGCCTGGCAATGCAGACATTCCAAGCTTTTGGCTTTGGGATGGCTTGGGTTAAGGGTTTCTTCTGCCTCCCGAAACCTGGAGGACAGAAGGCTGGCTGCTAGATGGCCGGCTGAAACGGCATGAGGTCGTCAAACTGGCGGAGGAGAAGGGGGTCAGGAGGGTCTCTGGGTGCGTGGTACTCGCGGGCGACGGTGGAGGCCTTGAAATGAAGCGGAGGTGATTCCTGATCATGACTCTGAGGAGACATGGGAAAGCTGAGGAATTGCTGGTGGTCGGCGGCGGAGGAGGAGGAGGCGAAGACAGAGGGGTGTGAACAGTTGGTGGGAAGCCCGGCATCGGTGCGTTGTGGCCTTTTTTGGCCAAGTGTTGCCTCCATTTCAAATCATGCATTTGCTGCATGTGAATAGTACATGGTTGGTGGTGGTTAAACACCTAAGATTCTTTCCTCTACTGATGCGGTTTACCGGCAAGGCGCGGCATATGATCTATCGCTGGTTTGTGAATCCAGAGGCTTGGGTCAAGGAAGGCCCAGGCTTGTGTGGTCCTGGTCCTTTTTGAAGCGAGGATCGGGGGTTTACGCTGACCGCTAGCTGGCGGAATCATTATCAGAGGACTTCTGGGCGGGACCTCCCTCTCCCTTTTTTGAGGCAGGACCCGTACTGACATTTCTCCCATGTCTTTTCCTACTCGTCCAGTGAAGATGCGCTCGCAAGGCAAATTCTGCTTGAAAATACCACGTTGGATCCGCAATGTCGTCTTCATCATCAAACTCAGGGGATCTTGGTAGTCCTGGACATTTGCATCAGGAGATGCGGGCTACAGTAAAGGCACTGCAAGGCGTTGCCGACCTCCGGGGTTTTTTGCCGATTGACCGGCTTCCTTCTCCTCCTCTGATTGGCATCAGTAATGGGCGTCAGATGCAGACAAATCATCCTCTCTGGCCTTCTTGGTCTTTGGAAATGCCTTTCTGAACCCCAACTGCATTTTGTCATCAAAGAGGTCTCAGAAAATGGATTATCCACAAGTGGGTGGGTACACGATGTTGACATTTGGGCTGCCTTCGCTTCATGCTGGGACGGATGCTGATGATGCTGATGACGGACATTTGTGGCCGTGACTGGGAGGACTAGGAGGTAAGACTGCCTGGATCAGGTTGCATTAATCACTGAAGACAGATTGTGACGCTGCTTCGTTACTAGATTCACAGGGCCCTGACCAGCGATGACAGCATGACGTTCCTGCAACCGACGAACTACTGGCTTGAGTGTTGGTCGCCAGCACTGGAAGGAGCACCTTCTATCATACCTCTCCTCCATGTCTAAACCCACTCTTTGCTCACTTACACCTGCATTTCGGCTCATGTTCAGATAGATAAAAATTCTGGAAGGTTGGAAGGTTTTGTTAAGTCTCTTATAAAAGACGCAATTCACAGGCTATTCTTAAATCCCTCTAATTTCTACAGCCATCTAGGATTAGAAACCTAAATGTTTCTTGCGGAATACCTGTGAAATATGCGTGTCTGGTTGGAAGAACGGTAAGGACAAAATCAACAGTTGTTCTTCCTTTCAGTCCAGGATTTACAACTTGGACCAGTGGACATAGGAATGATAGTTTTCAACAATTATCATACAAGTGCGTATCTGCGCCAAACTGAGATTCAACGAGCCCAATAAAACTATTCAGAAGTTACACGGATGAAAAATTGTGTTTTTGCAGCACAATGACAAACGAGAAACAGTTGCTAGCAAATTGTCGCTACAACGTGGCCTATTTGAAAAAAAACTTGGGCCACACACGTGCAATACAGCTTTTTAAAATACTATTGGGATAACAAACTGGTGACTTTTTTGGCACCTATCAATACACCTGCGGGAGGTGATACAAATTGGCGGTTTTCAAATTTAAGTGCAACGGTGGCTTTGCCATGAACAAAGCTGGAATGCGCCCAAAAGTGGAAAAACACGTAATTAATTGTGTGACGGATATAAAACGTGGTTTTTCATTATAAATTACACACTGTGGTGACTACAAAAATTACTGTATTCAAATTTAAAGTGCAAGGTGGCTATGATGAACCAATCTGGGGCCGACCAAAGTAAAAAAAACAACCTATTTGAAATGTATACGGATAATAAAAGTAGAGTTTTGCACCTATCAAATACACCTGCAGCTTATAGAAAAGATCTGTATCCTAATATAAGTACAGGCTGCACAACATACCATGTATATTTCACAAAAAATGGCCAAAACTGTTAATCAAAAACCCATTGCAATGCAAGAGGTCATAAATCACAGGTCTGAGGCTGCACAATATCCAATCCCCTTTCAAAAGCATGCCTGCCAGCTGTCTGTGTTCCCCCCCGGCTGTACAGCGCCTAGATGCTCCTTTAAAATTCTCAGCCTAAAGTAACTAAAAAAACTGCAAAATCTCTAATCATACCTAAGTTCTAAATGTTCACAGCTAAAAGCATGCTGTCTGTGTGAAAAAGTAAAAAAAATTTCGCTGAGCTGTTTTGAGAGGGGACCGAGCCCCCCTGCTCTTAAACAAGAGAACACTGGGTTAACAGGGGGGGGTTTTTTTAAAAACGGGGGTATGTGATTTTTCCAGCCAATCAAAACCCTTTACACCCCCGTCATGACGTGCACCCCCAGTCCCCCGCTTTTATTCTGAAAGCAAATTTGCTGGCCCAAAAATGACGGAAGCACTGAAAATGGCGGATATTAATAGATTATGCACAGTTTTCCCTAAATTATCGTTTGTGATCGAAAAAATCCGAAACAAAAAAAACCGGGCCGATTTAACTTTGTCGATAAAAAATCGTCAACACTAGCGTTGAGGTTACGTTGGCTATCAAATGGGCGATAGTGATAGTCGGCCACCATCGATAAGGTTTTTTGATAGTGAGCAGTTGATTATGAAGTTGGAATTAACAGCCACAAAGTGAAATGGTACTGCTACATCTTAGGCCAACACTTGGTTAAAAGCCCAAAAAAAAAAGTACCCCATTCATATCCCTGTTTTGTACCCAGCATGACCCTTAAACCTGCATCACCACAAAAAAAAAAGGCCAAAAGGCAGTATTATTTGAACCATCTTTTATTTAAAAATGGACTTTGTTTCCCCCTTTTGGAACGCGCATGCCCCTAAAAACCCGCATGACCCCGATTAAAAAGTCCCGGAAAAAAAAGGAGTCTTTCAACCACCATTTTTATTGAACGGGGACATTGACAACCCTGTCCTGGCCGCAGCATGACCTTAAACCTGTTCTGACCCACAGATTAAAAAGTCCCAGAAAAAGGGGGTCTTTCAACCCCCCATTTTAGTTGAATGGACATTGACAAACCCCTGTCCTGGACCGCAGCAGCCCCTTTTAAACCTGTCTGACCCCAGATTAAAAAAGTGCGGGAAAAAAGGAGCTTTTCACCCCCATTTTAGTTAAAATGGACATATTGCCCCTGTCCGGGGCCCCCACAGAATGACCATTAAACCTGTCTGACCCCAGTTTAAAAAGTGCCGGAAAAAGGAGTCTTTCATCCCACCATTTTAGTTGAACTGGAATTGACAAACCCTGTCCTGGACCGCACATGACCCAAAACTGTCTGACCCAAGATTAAAAAGTCCCGGAAAAAATAGCTTTCAACCACCTTTTAGTTGAATGGACATTGAAAAAACCCCTGCCCTGGACCGCGCATGACCCTTAAACCTGTTGCCCCCACAGATTAAAAAGTCCCCAAAAAAGGAGTTTTAAACCCACCATTTTTGGGGTTTGAATGGCATTACTATACCTGTCCGTCCCACAGCATGACCCAGGGCCGGAGTTAATGGGGCGGTGAGAGCCCGGGGGTGGCGTCCGTCATCTTTAACACGCGGGTTTAAAAAATGCCCTGATGACGCAGCAAGAAAAAAAACTGTCGTGCTGAAGCAGAGTGCGGAACGGAAGTGTGAAAAACTAAAGCCCGTCAGTAAATCAAAAAAAGACCGGGGTTTAGGCTTGCCCCTCGTATGAGGGGACCAATTGAGCTTACTTGGAATTACTGGTGGTTAACGTCTGTTACACCCAGGTGCCTTTTTCTTGGATTTTTTTTCATTTTACTAAGTGCTGGGGAAAATGTCTCTGTACTTTGTTTTGTCGTGCTCCTTTATCCATGTCCTCTGAAAACCCCTAATTTGGTCAAGTTTTCGTCCCTTCCTTGTACAATTCAGGGAAATTTTTTTACCAGCTATTTTGTACATGCAAGTTTTTTAGTAGTTTAATTCTAGAAAAAACATTTTTTAAAATAGGATGGAATCCCCCCCCAATGTTTTTGTTTCTTTTTTTTTAAATTGTTTTAAAGGGGTTGTTCAATAAGGGATTGATAGCTATGTTAAAGATCTTGCAAAAAAAAAGTCTTTTTGAAATATGTGCCCATTTTAACGTGCCTCCCCTATTCCTGTTTCTGACAGCACCATCCCCCTTGAGCCACTTTTGGGCCCAATTGGAAGAAAAAAATGTCTGTTAGAAACAAACATTTTTTTATAATAGGCCCTGTAGTTAGCTCATTTAAAAAGAAAAATGCCCCCAAAATTCAAAGCATGCCCCCTTAACCATTTGGACATTGTGAAGAACAATTGTCTGTTAGAAAACACATTTTTTTGTAATAGGACTGTAGCATGCGCTTTTCCCAAAGCAAAGTTCCCCAAAATTTTCTAAGCATGCCCCTTGACCCACTTTGGACAATTGTGAAGAAAAAATGTCTGTTAGAAAACATTTTTTTAAAATAGGCCCTGTATTTTTGCGATTTCAAAGCGGGATGACCCAAAAAATTTTTAAAAAGACTTCTAAAGCCATTTTAAAAAAATTTGAGGGAGAAAATGCCTTAGAAGCCACATTTCTGTTCCAAAGGCCCATGATTATTGCTGTTTAAAGCTACATGACCCCAAAAATTATAAATATGACTTTCAGCCACTATTAAAAATTGTGGGGAAAAATGCCATTTAAAAAAGCCCTTTCTGCCCCAAAAGGACCAAAATTATAGCGTATTCCAGCAATAAATAAAAAACCTTGCAATGCGAAAACTTTTAAGATAAAGTGAGTAAATGGAATACGGTGTTGTATGGAAAACCTTGCTGTCTTTTACAGTCCCCTCACAAAAAAAACCGCAAAATGAAATTTTGGGAAAAAAGAGAAAAAAAATTGCAGTAAGAAATAAATTTTTTTAAAAAAAATTTTTTTCAAGGGGGCCCATTTTGTTTGAAGGGGAAAAGGAAGTAGACGGAAAATTAATCGGTGCCTCGGCAATTGGGGCCACAACATTCAGGATCCATGCTGATTATCTTGATAAAAGTCAAACTTTCCACATTATTGTGGAAAGCCGGTGCGTTTGTCTGTAAGACTCCCCCAGCTGTGCTAAAGGGCCCACTCGATATGACGGGCTGTGGGCGGCAACACCTTTTTCGTGACGAGCGCTGGGGCCCATTCGTCCATTTTGGATACCAGAAGTCTTTTGGGGCCCCGGAAAACATACAAAAACATGGGGTGTTGAGGGCGATAGTGTGCCCCATGATCTTAAGCTGATCCTGTGTGTTGGTTGTTCCCCGGTTGGGGGTTTGGGTTTGGGTGGTAAAAAAGATTGCAAGAGGTCACCCATTGGGTTCTGCCCCTTGCCTGCTGTCCCGTACCCCTACTTGGCACTTACTGCTGTCCGCCCGCTGATGTTGTTCCCCCCGTGACATTTGGGGAACGTGAAGCAGACGAAAAGATGTCTCAGTTGATCAATCAGCAAGGTCTCCTTTTCCTGCTTTTACTCTTTTTGGGGGGGTGGAAGGAAAGTGCTGAGTTTTGTTTTGTCCCGGGGATCCAGGAGGGTGGCCCCCCAAGTAACTGTTGTTCATTTTGATGCCCCTAATACGAGGATATGTTGGAGGAAAATGGGCATCCAACATCAGTGCTTGTTTTCCCAACCCTTTTGGGTCGGGGGCATAAAAAAATGTTTTCCCTCTCTTCCTCTCCGCCTCAAATTCGCCCCAAACCTCTTTCCAAAGGGCAGGGACGTCGGAAAAATCGGTGTCTGGAAAATCCCTCCTCCTCCTCCGTGCCCCCGGCCAGCTTAAAAACCCCCCTGACTTGTTGAGATGATGCACCCTGAAGTGATGCGCCACCTTGCACTGCTCTGGCCCCCAAAAACCATGCCTAATGAAGGGGACTGATAAAATTGTGAAAACTGTGGGCCTTGTGGATTTGGGGGAAAGAAAGGCTCCGTGTCCGCATCTTTTGCCCCGTTACCTCCCCCGTCGCGGGTGGGACCTGTTTTTTCAGAGTGCCCAACGATGTTCCAGAAAAGATCCCCACAATGCTATGTGACAAGGGCATTGTCCGCACTGCCATTTTGGTGGCTTCTTCAAAATGGAAGGAGGGTGCAGGCTCTTTCCCCTGCCTCCATCTCGGTGGCTCAAAACCCCCCAGGGCCGCACCGCTGCTTGTCAGGGATGTGTCATTTTTGTATGCGTAATGGGATTGCGCTGCGCCACAATCGTGGAGCATGTGGAGGGGGGAATTCCAGCGTGTTGCCACGTCAACAATGAGTGGTTGACGGGGAGGCCGAGCTGACATGCAAAGCACCAGGGGGGACGAAGGGGTGCAAACGGCGGAAGTGCAAAAATTAGCTTCGAGCTTCCTCAGGGCAGTCAGACCCGGGGGTAGTTTTAGAAATTTTTGGACGACAAGGTTCTGACATGTGCCAGGGATGGGTTGTTTTAGCCCACCCATCTTTAAGGGCGGCCAGCAGATTCGCCCGTTATCGACACCACCTTGCCTGGGCCCAAGGGTTTTTGGCACACAGCCAGCGCTCGGTCTCGTTGCGGAGAGCCCCTCCCCAAGCTCCGACCGTGTGTGACGGTTTTCCAAAACAGATTAATTTCAAAACGGCCAGGTTTCTTGGGGACGTGATGCCACCAGGGGACCTTGGGGGGAAAAAACCCTGCACCATCCCCCGCGGTTTGAAAAGCGGCACGAGGGGTGAGGCCACCTCACCCCGGGCATCACCCAGTACCCGTGAGCTGTCAAGAGATATAGCGGCCTTGGCCGTGCTTACTAGTCCATGTGTCGGTTTGGGTCAGATGGACTTTCCGGACACAGATGCAGAAAACGCGCTTGAAAAATTTTTGATGCCGTGGGATGG
Organism: Phyllomedusa bahiana; assembly: GCA_025379985.1. Lineage (NCBI taxonomy): Eukaryota > Metazoa > Chordata > Amphibia > Anura > Hylidae > Phyllomedusa > Phyllomedusa bahiana. Next base: position 29,906 of record JAODAL010039991.1, read on the forward strand.
GCCCGGGCAGGGACGCTTTTCTGGCAAAGAAATGCCGCCGCATTGGTTTGGGGGCAGGCAAGGGCCAAGACGTGGGGGAACCCAAACTGTGTCCCCCCAGACGGAAAGGCAAAATTTCAAGGCCAGAAGCCTGGGAATGCCGACATTCAGGCTTTTGGCTTTGGGATGGTTTTTGGAAAAGTGTTTTTTCTGCTCCCAACCCAGAAGAAGAAGGCTGGGCCCTTGACTGGCCGCTTGTACGGCGTTTTCAGGTCGTCAAACTGGCGGAAGGAGAAAGGGGGAGGATGGGGCTCTGGTGGTGCTGGTGGTCTGGGGGCGGTGGGGTGGAAGTGGATGTGATTCCCCGTCGACTTGAGAGACATGGGCAGTGAGGAACACTTTGGGGGTGGCAGAGGAGGCGGGGACAGAGGGGTTGACAGTGGTTGGAGGCCCGGCGTCGGTCTGGCCTTTTTTGGCCAAGTGTTTGCCTCCCCTTTTAACTCATGCATTCGTGCATGTGACTAGACATGTTGGTGGTGGGTTTAACCCCCTAAGGTTCTTGCCTTACTTATGCGTTTAAGGCAAAAAACGGCAAATGACAACGCTGGGTGAATCAGAGGCTTGCTCAAAAAAAGGCCTGGCTTAGAGGTCTGGACCTTTTTGCGGCGTAAACGGGACGGGGTTTGCGCGACCGGGTGGCGGGGAAACATATCAGGGACTTCTGGGGAGCCCTCTCCCTTTTGGGCGGGAAACCGTACTGACACTACCCTCGTCTTCCCCCTTGTCCAGGATGAAGCGCTGCAAGCAAAAATTTGCTGAAAAGACCAGTTGGATCGCCAATGTCGTCTCATCACTAACACAGGTACTTCGTTCCTGGCTTCGCATCCAGAAGCTGGGGCTACAAGCAAGAGGACTGCAAGGCGTTGCCCACCGCCCCGGGGTTTTTGCAGGGTTGACCGGCTTCCCTTTTCCTCCCCTTTATGGATCGTAATGGGCGTCAGAGAAGAAAAATCATCCTCTTTGGCCCCTTGATCTTTTAAAAATGTTTGACCCCAACCCATTTTGTATCAAAGAGGTTTCAGAAAATGGATTATCACGTGGTGGGTACAGGTTGACATTTGGGCTGCTTTTACATGGACGGATGTGATGATGCTGATGACGACTTTGTGGCCCTGATGGGAGGACGAGGAGGTAAAATGCTGGTGCAGGTTGATTAACAATGAAGGACAGATTGGCGACGTGTTCTTAATGAGATTACAGGGCCCCCACCCAGCGATGAAGGGGCCCGACGGTCCTGAAATGATGATCCGCTGGGATGCGTGTTGTCGCCCGCACTGGAAAGGAGGGACCTTCTCTGTTTACCTCTACCTCATGTCCTACCCCCCCCCTTTTTTCGCTTACACCCGAATTTTGTCATGTTAGAAATATACAAATTTGAGAAGGTATGGAAGAGTTTTGGAAAGTTCTTATTAAAAGACGGCAAAAACACGTATTTCAAAACCCCCAAATCAAAACAAAATTGCTAGATTCAAATAAACTCAAATTTATTATCAATTAACAAAGTGGCCTGCGCCAAAGTGAAAAAAAAAACGTATTTGAAATGTATTCGGATAATAAAAGGTATTTTTTTTACCCATCAATTCCCTTGGTGACTAAAAAAATTGCAGATTCACTTTAAATCAAGGTGCCCCATTAACAAAATGTAGGACCCAAAATCAAAAAACACGTATTGTAAGTATTCGGATATTAAAAAGGTATTTTTGGCCCCCCCATCAATTGTCTGTGGTAACTACCAATTGCTGGTTCAAATTTAACTGCAAAGGGGGGCTTATCAAAAATCTGGACTGGGCAAAAGTGCCAAAAAAAACGTATCTGTAATGTATTGCGAAAATAAAAGGTATTTTTTGGCACCTATCAAATTTACCTGTGGTGACTAAAAAATTGCAGTTTCACATTTAAATGCAAAAGGTGCCTAATGAACAAGCTGTAGTGCACCAAAGTAAAAAAAACCGTATCTGTAATGTATTGGTTTTTAAAAGGTATTTTTTTGGGACCTATCAATTCACCTGTGGTAACTACCAAATTGCTGGATTAAATTTAAAATGCAAAGGGGTCTTATCAACAAAACTGGATGGGCAAAAAATGCCAAAAAAAAACGTATCTGTAATGTATTGGATAATAAAAAAATATTTTTTTGGGACCTTCAATTCACCTGTGGTGATAAAAATTTCGTTTCAATTTAAGTGCAAGGTGCCTCAATGAACAAAGTGTAGTGCACCAAAGAAAAAAACACGTATCGTAATGTATTCGGATAAAAAAATGTATTTTTTTACTATAATTCCCTGGGTAAATACACAATTGCTGGATTAAAATTTAAATGAAGGTGGCTCTATCAACAAATCTGGCTGGGCAAAAATGCCAAAAGACGTATTGTAATGTATTCGGATAAAAAAAGGTATTTTTTTTTGGGACCTATCAATTCACCTGTGGTGACTAAAAATTGCTTTTTTCACATTTTTAAATGCAAGGTGCCTCAAGAACAAAGTGTGTGCACCCAAAGTCAAAAAAAAACCCTATCTTTTAAAGTATTCGGTAATAAAAAGGGGATTTTTTTGGGGACCCATCAATTCACCGTGGTAAAAACACAATTGTGGATTCAAATTTAACTGCAGGTGGCTCATCAACAAATCTGCTGGGCAAAGTGCAAAACCGTAAAATGTAATGTATTCGGATATTAAAGGTATTTTTTGGCACCTATCAACCTTGCGATTGCTGGATTATAATTTAAGTACAAGGGTTTTATTCAACAAAGGTGGAATGGGCAAAATTGATATGAACCCTATTGAAATGTATTGATAATAAAAGTTGGGGGTTTTGCACCTAAAAAAAGAGACCTGCAGTTACTAGAAAATTTTGTTATCCTATAAGTTCGGGCCCCTCCCCAATATCCAGGAAATTTTTAAAATAGAAAACTGTTAATAAAAAAAAGCTATTCCCAATGTCTAACTAAATTTTGGGTTAAAATTTATCCGGGTATTCTTATAGAGTTAGTCTGTGTTCGCCCGGGGGGCCCCCCTTTTCCCCCTCCCCCCCATGACTTTACAGCAGTAGATGCTCCTTTAAAATTCTTACCTAACTTATAAAAATTTTCCCAATTCTAATCAAAATTAAATTTTTAAGGATCACACCCTAATAGTAGAGGTTTCCCCTGGGGAAGAAATATAATAATTTCGCTGGCTGTTTGGGACACAAGCAGAGGGGCCGTCCTTCTGCTCTGGACGCTGAGGGGACTCTGAGGCTGAACGGGAAAAACCCGTTTTGTTTTCTATGTAAAACAAAGGTAATTGTAAATTTTTCCCAGCCAATAAAAACCCCCCATTACAAAATCCCAGTAAATGACGTCGCAAACCTTCACCCTGCTTATTTTTGAAATTGATTTGTGGCCGCCAAAAATTAAAAGGGGAAGCCCCGAAAAAGGGGGCATCTTAATTGATGTTTGCACGTTTTTAAACCCCCAAAATTTATCGCATGATTTTAAAAAATCCCTTTATCCCCATAAAAACTGTCCCGATTTAAAATTTTGGTCGTTTAAATAATCGCTCAAACTTCTCAACAATAGCCCCAAAATTTCAAGTGTTTTAATGTCAGTTCACGGGAAAGAGGGGAAGTCCCAGTAGTGGGACCTAATGGAAAACAAGGGGAAATACTAGAGTTCTTGCTACAAGGAAAAAGATTCATTAGTCATAGACGCTATTATGTTTTCCCTTTGGAAATTTTACATTGATTACAAAAAGCTTTTACACCAATGTTGGGTTTTTTCCCTTAAAACTTTTTTTGGGAACATAGGGGAAAAATTTAGCTTTTACCAATCGGTTTGTACCTTACTTGTAGTTAATCCTTACATCAACTAATGGGGGCGAGTTCATTAAAAAAACCCGAGGCTGTAAACCATTGGGACCAGGAGCTCTATTTCTTTAAATTTTTTTTCTAAACCCCTTTTTGGGGCCCTTAAATTACTGCCCGTTTGAGAGGGGAAGGGCAAATTGGGGTATTTAAAAATGTTAGTGAACAAATCTTTAAACAGGGGCTTTCTATTTGTGAACACAGTTATGAAAAATGAATTGGATAATTTTGCCTTCTCAATGTCACCTGTGACCAAATTATCTATTTTATCGTTTACTGGGCCCCAAAATTTTCGAAAGCCCTTTTTTTTTTGTTAATATATTTGAATTTTTTTTTGGGGGGGAATCATTTTACTCTAAATTTCAATGGGGTTTCCATTTTTCAATTTTTTAGTGTGATTGCCTTCCCGCCCGCTTTATTGGTTTTTAAAAATTATAGCACCCCCAAAAACCAATTTTTTGTTTTTTAAATGCTTTCTTTTTTCAATTTTATTTTCTTACCTTTGTTTTTAAAACCACCTTTTAAATTTTTATTCTTCTCTTACTTTTTTCCATAGGAATAAAAAAGGAAAATATATCTATTTTTTAAACCCCTTTAAAATTCCCAAATTTTTCCCCTTGCCCCATTTTAAAATATAACAGCTAACCATAATAATTTAAAGCCCCCCCCCCCTTTAAAAAATTAACTAATTTTACCTATTTTTTTTTTCCCAATTCCTATTTGTTTTTACTTTTTGGGGGGTTTTTTTATTTCCCCCTCTTTTCCCTTTTTACAACTTCCAAATTAAAGGGTTTTTTATTTTTTCCCCGGCTTTTTAAAAAAAATGTTCTTTTCCCCCTTTTTTAAATAAACCAACCTTAAAAAAACATTTTTTAAAATATTAAAGGGTTTAAACCCTTCAACTTTTTAAAACCCCCTTTTCACCCCCCCCCAAACTCCAAAAAAAAAATTTACAAACCCTTAATCCCCCCGTTTTCTTACTCCCCCTCCCCCACCCCTTCCCAAAAAATTTAAGTCCCCCCCTTTAACCCCCCCCCCCCCCCCCCCCACCCCCCTTAAACCCCCCTTCCCCCCCATAAAAAAAAAAAAAAAAAACCCCCCCCCCCCAAAAAAAAAAAATTAAAAAAAACCCCCCCCCCCCCCCCCCCCCCCCCCCCGTTTGGGGGGCCCCCCCCCCCCCGGGCAAAACAGGCTTAGAATTGGTTAAGAGGGATTTAATGTTGGGGAGTGGCTTGCCTTCCCATTTTTGGGGGTGAACTCCCCTCCAAGTTTTTAAACAGAGCAAAAGTAGTGGGATGTTCCCTTTCCCCCGGGAAAAATGGATTTGACCCGGGACCAAGAAAAGATAAAATGTTAAAAGTGGTTCCCAAAACAGAAATTTACGTCAACTTGGTTCCATTTGGATTTTGAAAAAAAAATGTGTGCTTTAAAAGGGGTCAAAAATTTTTATTTATCTAAGAAGTAGTAGAAATGCCTTTTTAAATTTTTTTCCCTTTTTTAATTTGATTTTTTTCCCTTGTGTTTTTAGATTGGGTTTCTTTATATTTTGTTTTTAGGAAAAGCCTAGGGTTTATTTTTGTTAATATTGGTCAAGCCTGTTACTTGTACGTAAAAAAAAAAAATAACTTTAACAGAGGTCAGTTTTAAATCAATGCTGTAGATGGAGGGGTAACCCGTTTGCGCCAAAAAATCCCAATCAACCAAAAGGAAAAGGTTTAAATTGGGCCTCCACATTTGGGCACACAATGTGTTTTTTATGTGAGTTTATATTGAGGGATGTTTAATTTTTTCTACCCTTTTAGTGTTTTTTTCCCTTTCTCTGTAAAGTTTCTTCTTTATTCTCCAGACTGTCTTTTTTTCCCTTTACTACTAATGAGGGGCAGAGCACAAACATCACAACGTTTTTAGGGCGGGCATGCAGAAATTTGGCCGGGGAAACGCCCAAATTTTAATGTGCCTAATTAAAAGGGGTAGAAAACGCCTGATGTAAGAACCCTGCTTTTACAGGGGGGCATAAATCAGGGGGCCCCCATTTAGCACTCGGCAACAGTTCTGGCTTTAAGTTAACCCCTTTGGAAATTTTTACCCGTTCCAAATGTTTTTGTGCCCAGAAAAAGCCATAGAGAAGCATTTAAATATCTAAGGTTTATACCCCCCCCTTTTTAGTGTTTCCACCGAGATTTTGGCCATTACAAAGTGCGAGGCGCTAAGGTTTAAAGTGCCGGGAATTTGGGGTTGGGAAAGGGGATTTTAAAAAAAATTGTTTAACGGGGCTCCCCTGATATCGGGCCCGAAAAGACACTTAAAATTTTCTGGTTTCGGCCCCCTTTAATTTCATGTCGGACCTTTGGGCGACAAGGATGGCCTCGCCGGGGCGTGGGGGCGCTTTTCCCCTAGTTTTTCCCGGGGAAATCTGCGCCTTTATTTATGTCGGGGCCGGGCGTGTTTAGGTGTAGGGCCCGGGGCTTAGGCGAGGGGCGGCGTGCGGGGATTCGCCCCCCCGGAGGTTTGTGCGGTCATCCATGCGGGGAAAAATCCCCCACGCCCCCCAGTGTGTTTGGGGCGGGAGGGGCGGGGGGCCCGAGGCGCAAATGCGGGCTGCGCCCAAAATTCGCCGTCCAAGGGGGTGGTTTCGTACATGGGGGAAAAGTTCCTTCGCCTCGCCAGGTTGGGTGTTTGGGGGGGCAAAAAGGGGGGCGGGGACATGGGCGCAGTGGGGGATTAGGGACCCTGCGGGGCTGTGCCGAAAAACTTTTTCCCGATGCGAACAGGCTGGAGAAAACGGGGAAATCATTCCACATGGGGCCCCCGGGCGCCGTATTTTAAACCAAAAACCCTTTTAAAGGCGTTTAAAAAATTTTTCAAAAAAGAGTAAAAACCTTTTAAAAATAAAAAATTTCAAAAAAAAAAAATCACCTTTTTCCCAAAATTTCCCAATTTAAGGTTAGGATTTAAAAGGGAAATTTTGCGGGAAAATACAGTAATTCAAATTTTGAAAGTATTCTCCCTTGGTCGGGATAAACCGACCAATCAGAAAAAAGGAGGGAAAGGGGAAACCATTAAACCCCATGGAGAACTTTTTGGGCCATCAGAAACAAAAGGCGGGACAGTTCAAAATTTTCAGTAAAAAAAAGCAGAAAAAAAAGTGTTAGTTGAGCTAGCGGGGGCCTGGCTAGCCAGCCCAAATCAGAAATTGGGGCGACAAAGACCCCTTTTAAAAAAAATGGAGAAAAAAATTTACCAATCATATTTTTAAAAGGGGGGGAAGTTCAAAACAGTAAAAAGGCAGAAACGAGCCCGAAATTTGGGTTTACTAGGGGGGGCCCCGTGGGCAAGTTTCTTTTCATAGAGTTTTTATGGGGGGAAAGGGAAAATTCCCACGGGGCTCTGGGGATTGGCTAAGTTAAAAAAAAAGGGGGGCCGTTATTTGGACCCAAAGGGGAGAGCGGCGCGCTCCCATGGGTTTTCTAATGCAATCTGAAAAAAAACTGTACATGGCCGAAAATTTAAATGATAAGGGTAAGAAGGTTTTTACGATGTGTATTTTAAATTTAATAATAATTAAAGGGGGTAAAAGAGAAAAAAAAAAATTTTAAATCAAAAAAATCCCTGTTTATTTCTTTCTTTTCGTTTG